>BQNB010013446.1:0-35818 GCA_026074375.1 Tanacetum coccineum | reverse complement strand
TATATTGACATGATCTTGTTTAATTGCTTGGTTTGGATCTAGTGAAAAATCGGGGACGATGAATTTATCCGTCAGGACATCCGTAGACTACTCTATGGGCGTTTCTCATTCTATGATCCCAATGTTGATAAAATAAAGGAAGTCAAACAGGTAGTCGAGAAAAGAAAAAAGGAAAATCCAAAAATATTAGGGATAGTTAGTGTACAAATAAAAAATGGTGAAGACAGGACTTGTCGAAGCTTTTGATTCTTTAGTTTCCCTTGACAAACACTTTGCTACTTTTCAAAGTTATTAGTCGAGGGGGATTTAGACTCTTAGTTTTCGTAAATGTTTACTTCATAACATTGCGTGAGGACACGGCAATACCTTAGTATGGGGGATTTTGGTATGTGCTTAATTACACATACCTTTTACCTTTAAAAACGAGCTAAAATAACCAAAAACGGACTTAAAATGCCAAATATACGCTTGTTTTGCTAATTGTATTGTGCAGGAAACGGAATAACTAAGAAAAAGGAAAAGACTGTGAAAGACAAAGCCAAATCGAAGCCGAAAAGTCAATCAAGTCAAAAAGTCAACTGGTCAAAGTCCAAGTCAACCCCGAGGCCAAAGTCAAGAAATATGAGTTTAGGGACTAAAATTGCCAAAACCCTAAACTTATATTTAAAGAGGAAAAGAGAAAAGTAAAGACAAGGGCTGATTTTGCAAACTACTCAAAGTAACAAAAGGGGGGCAAAACTGCCAAGTCCCCATACTTGTAATACACCAAGGACGAGTGGTGCAAAAGGTGTTATAACCTTTGGGGACTATTTCTGCCAAGTCCCCAAAAGTTATAACACCACATGGACCTTGGATGCAATCAACCTTATATCCCTCAAGGACCAACTTTGCCATTTCCCCAAACTATCACCCTGTCACCCCTAACCTCCTTTATAAAACTTTTTCCCGCCCATTTCAACTCCCAACGAACTCACGGGTTAGCCACCCCCGTTTTACCCTGTAACCCCAATTTCCCCCATGGACAAACCTTTCCCTCCCCCTCCATAAACTTTCCCAGCTGTAAGATTGCCAAGTTGGCAATCCCACAACTCCCAAAGCCCATATCGACGGTTTAGATGATCCAAGCAAGCAAATGTAATATTGTCACTTTTCCTTAATGAGGGATGTAATGTTCAATATTAATACGTCGATTTTACTTTAGTTTTTTTTATAGCAGGAGGGGCATTATGAGTACAAGTACATAGTTGATGGTGAATGGATGATCAATACAAATGAGCCATGTCAACAAGGATGTCCACATCAACAACTTCCAGGTTACGTTCAATCTGGTTGACACAAATAAAACCGGGTAAAAATGGTTTATTTCTATCTTACGACGCGCGATGTGTTTTGTCAATAACAAACTCTTAAAAATCATTGCAGTAAAACTCTAGAAGACACAATACACACACCACACACACCACACACACACACACACACTATATATATATTATATATATATATATTATATATATATATATATATATATATATATAGGACAGTTTACGACACGTCATTAAAGCCATGTCACCAACTGTCCATGTCACTAATTGCCATGTCACTAAATATGAAGTTTTATATGCCACCTCATTGCCTACATGGACAATTTTAATGGTTTATATGCCACCTCATTGCCTACATGGACAGCTACCAAGCATGAGTATCCAGAAATTTTTTAAAATTTTTTGCCCATTGGCAGATTCAAACCACGGTTGTTTTATTCTTGAAAAATAAACCTCTCACACTGGACCAAGCCAATGTTGTATCAAAATTAAAAAAAATATTGTTATGTCATTTTCTCGCCTAACAAAAGGGATTCAATTTGACTTCACACAACCATTTGAAATTTGAAACCGGCCTTCATAAATTCACATAACTCACTCCCTAAAATACAGCTATATTTCCTCCATCTCTACCATGTTTAAGTCGATTATTTTGGGTATGATTGTTTGATTTTCAAAATGTTAATTCAATATTTGTTCATTCTGATAACCTAATTACAATCAAATGGTGTTCCAAAATCAGAAATATAAAGATTACAAACAAAGTTCACCATGTATCTTTTATAAAATAGAAACAATTAATTCGTTGTTTTGGTTATTTTGATTGTTTTTCTTCTTTCTGGAATGAATGATTGTGTTTGATTTGCATTTCAATGATTGTTATGTTTTATTTTCTGTGATTTAAAGTTAAACTTGCTTCCAATGTTCATTCTGATGTTATTTATCTTTGATTGAGTGTCGGTCGTATTTTTTTTAGTTTTTTTTATCATTTTGTGTATCTAATCGTTTCTGGTTACATGATTCATAATGATATTAGGTTGTTCTTGATTGGACATCGTATCATTGTACTAATAACGTTTGCAATGCGACATTCGAATAAACACACATAAATCTGGTTATATCATGGAGGTATTTTTTTATTCATTATGATTTTTTATTTTAGTTTGGAAATCAACCTTGATTCGATATGAATGTATTGTATTGATTTGGAAATCAACCTTGATTCGATATGAATGTCCTGTGTTGACAATTCTGTATCTTCTATAATATTTTCATATTGAAAGGTATTGTTTATGCATATCGAAAGGTATGGTTTCTATTAGTGAATTTTAGCTTGACTAATCTTTACACTTATTGATTTGTATATTGATTTATATTTTATACGAGATTTCTATACTCATCTACATGCCAATCAGGCAGTCACTAATATTGTCGTTTCTTATGACATTATTGATTTTATTTTGTCATGCGCGTTACCAGGTGACAATTTTTGATACATAGCAAGTGGGTTCTTCAAAAGCTTAGTCATGAAGGTACTTAGAAAATGTGTAGTCACAAGATTGCATTAATTTGCATTACTGGTGTGTTATTCTCTATTAAGGGTTCATTTACTATCTCTTGCATTTAGGGAAATCTAAAGTGGCCATCACAGTGATTTTCATAAATGATAGAATTGCAGCCATCGCGAGGTAAATTGCCTACAAAACCATTGTTTAAATATCTGAGCCTAATTGGTCACAAGGTAAATTTGAAGTTGATGATAATGATTTTGTCATAGAAATAAATTGAAACATATCCCTACATTGTGTTTTGTTAAATGCTTATTAGTTATTGAATTATTTCTAATAACATGAGCTGTTTTAGTTAATAATCCCAAACATCCCTCTAAATTACAAATGGCCTATAAATTTTAGCAACTAGGGTGGTTATGTGTAAGAATCTATCTTTTCTTTTGCATTGCAACATGTACATTTGCATCCACGGTGGAGTCTGACCCCCATACTCTCGTTCCATTTTAACTATTATTTGGTCGTACGTTTTACATACATATTACTAAAATTAAGTTTCTATACGTGTAGGGTATATCAACATTTGTTGGATCTATAATCCAAAACCTTGCTAATTTGCAAGACGATCAAAGACGCTTTGTATCATTTATGACCATCCAACTCTTCACCTCACGGTATATTATCAAAATGTCCTTATTTTTTAAGTTGCTTAAATATTCATGTTGTAGGATATGATTCTTGTCGCATTAATGCTTTTTGTGATCGAGTCTTATATTGTGATGATCTTTTTGGATATGATTCGATAGAGGTTATATGACAACAGGTATGACGTTTAGTCTCTGAGATAAAGACATGTAATAGTCTACATAGTCTACATATTGATTTTTTATGTGATTCTTGAAATTCTACTTCATTGGGTACAAGGGACATCATGGAAAATAAAGATTCTAAAAGGAGAGCTCATTCGCAAGACGATGCTCTAAAAAATGCTTTTCATAAACACGGTTCAGAATTGAGGATAGATTGCTGATTTATGGGCAAATTCGACGAGTCATACAGGTTTGACTTTTATGCTTTCTATATTGCACAATGCTTGAAACTGTATCAATAAACTACATAGTTATCGGATGATCAGTTATTTATTAAAGCATTGGAAGAATTCAAGCCTTCTGTATATGGAGAAAATTATGAAGAAGAAAATGAAAATGCTACCCATGAGAAGGGATATAACGCCTCTAAGAAAAGGAAACAAGCTATTAAAGAATTTGCGTTTAACAAAGCTTCATATTATGATTGGGACAAACTTACAGATGATGAAAAGATATATTATATATTGTGGAAATCGTAGAGGGGGGGTGAATACGTTTCCATTAAAAATCTTAAAATGTTTCGTATCAAATTACCGATCAAGCGTGATACAATATGACGAGTGTTCATATGAGTTATATACACATATTAATACATCGATTTACAGCAATACAAACCAGCACACAATATTCACATTTATTCAAGACATAATTAAAACTATATAATGAACACATCACACAATTACAAGTATAAAAATAAAGCGATAAATGCGATTATAAATGTAAAAAGATAAGTGAAAGAAAATGAAAACCGGACACAATGATTTATAATGGTTCGGTCACGAAGCACCTCTTCGCCCTACTCTACTCCCCGAGTACCCAACTCGAGAGTTACTTCACTAGTCAACAAGCTCCCTTAAGGCGGAGAAAACCGTACACAACGTTGCTTACACCGATTTACGACACAAAGCTAAATGTCTAGTTCTAATCTTAGCTAGAACCAATCTATCACAACACGACTTCACGACTTCTTTACGACTTTACAACTTCACGACTTCTTCACAACTTCACAACTTCACTTCACCACACTACTTATATCACAACTATCTAACACTACTTGGTAAGATCACCACGATCTAACTACAATACACACCATGATCACCATGATCAAGCAATTACACAAGTTTGGAATACATGAACTCGATCTATACATTGTAAATGTAAGACATGTCACGAATACCCTAACTAGCCTACATAACTTCGTATCTTAATGATAACGGAAGTTCTTCTCTTGCGCTTCAATGGATGGATGATTAGATCAAATTTTAAACAAACTTATAAGAAGTTAAGTGATCAAAAGAAAGGGTTTGAAAAGAGGTTTTAGATCTGAGAAAACTTTGTGCAAAGAGGTGAGAAAATCTGTGGAAACAGTCCACTATTTATAGGCAAAAATATTAATTTTTTATTTGGGCGGTTCCCCTTAATCTATGCATGGGCGGTCCCTTAATTATGGTTCGGGTCCCCTTAATTAATTCAGGGGGCCGCATATTTTTCATACGCTACTTTTTTGTCCTTTTGTAGGAAGGTTTTTCGGGAACTTTCTAGTCGTTTCAGGTAGAAAATTTGAATTTCAAAATATTTATTTTGAATAAAACATTTCTTATAAATACAAACATGTTTTGTATATATTTTTGAAAAATGTTTGTCCCATTTTATAAATGTAAGGTTTGGAAAAATAAAAAATTTCTTTGATCATTCATCATTATAGTTTGTTTATTAATAAACTTTAGATGATTTACGTCGGGTGCGAACTTAAATTTATTGTTGAAGAAAATTGAGCGTCGAAAGATGTTGAGAATTATGATTTGTGATTATGAGTACTTAAGCACTTTTCCGTTATGTGTTATATGTTACATGTTTGTATCACCAAAAACATGAAGAGAATGTATGATTAAATATCACAATATTTTCTACCAACAATTCCCCCTTTTTGCTGATGACAAAATCTGTAAAACTAATAACACATAGTAAAATGTATAAGTTACTTTGTTTACCTTCTTCTCCCCTTTTTGTCTAATACAAAAGGTGGATCGCTAGACGAGACTTTCACTACCTTCAACTCTTCAATCAAAGAGGCGAGCTTGAATCATCCTAGAGAGTCTTGATCTATCAATCCCTTTTAAATAATGACATCCCTTGAACATTGACTCAAGCGGATACATGGATCAAATTTTGTTGCAGACTCTTAACCTCATCAATGGTTAGTTTCGTGCAAACGAAAAACTTATATAGGGAGGAAATACACATATCAAGAAATCGTGTAGTATCTTAAACGATTGCTAAATGTATTGGCTTGGAAATTTGCAATGCTCCCTTGATGTATGCTCCCCACTTGATTGGGGCACAAGAAAATTGAGTAACGAAAAAAGTGTACCAAAACAAAGTTAGTAGAAAAATAAAAACACACACACACACACACACACACACACATATATATATATATATATATATATATATATATATATATATATATATATATATATATATAATGATGATGATGATAAATATATATGCAAGACATCTAGTGGGGAACAAATCATGTATATTTTAGGTATATGCACTCTAAAGTGTGGCACTAAAGACAACAACCTAAATAAAGAAAAATAATTAATGCTTAAGACATGAAAATGTTTAGGAAACATGATAAGATTCGAATACGTATGCTTAGGATTAAGACTTGACCAACAAGCTCTTATTATGAGAATGGACTCTTTTAGATGTCTAAGGTTAGAAGTATTACATATGAGATTGTGGGTTTGAAAAGATTAAGTGTTGTATTGGGATATTCCTAAATCCTCAAGGTTTATTTGTTAAGCATTATGTATGCTTTTCATGTTTGGGGTGTTTAAGGATAAACATTATCGTAAGACTTTAGGTCAAACTAAATGTTGATGATAAGGATGATTGGTTAAGGAAACATAAACGAAGAAGGATGAGCGTGAATGGAAAGGGAAGGTGTTGATTATAGGTTTGTTGGGTGTTTGGTAGGTTTGGAGAGTAAGGTGATGAGAGAATGTTGTTTTGTTGTTGGGAGAGATGCATGGCTAAGAGGTTTGATAGGTCTTGTAGTTGATTTATGTCATCAACTAGGCTTTCTCTACTTGGAGATGGAGGTGGTGTGTGTTGAGTTTGGTAGTGTGAGTAACATGTGAATTGATGGGTGAGATGGGAAATGGAGGATGTGAGGCAACTTGTGGTGATGTGGGAGTGTCCTTAATGTAAGGATTTGGTAATTCTTGATTGGAGTGATTGTTTTCATGAGATGGTTCATGATGATAAGTGAGTGGTTTTGGCATTGGTGTAGATGAATTTACATTGAGCTCATTGGAAGTGTTACTCATTTTGGCTACCTTTGATGGTTTGGATGTGGGTTTGTTTGAGGATGTCATTGGTGAGGATGATTGTGATGATGATGATTGTGATGAGGAGATGTCATTGGTGAGAATGTTAGTCGATGGTTGTTAATGTTGATGAACAAAGGTGAAAATGTGAAAATAGTGGAACATTGTGATGGCTCAACAACACTTGAAGGTTGAATATCATCTTTGTGTATTTCACTTGCCAAAAAAAGGGAAATGGACCAATGAAAGACACGATATTATGATGACTCAACAACACTTTGAAGATTGAATATCTTCTTTGTGTTCTTCACTTTAAAAAGTGGAAATGATTTGATGAGACACATTTCATTACGAAATTCACTTGAGGGGAATGGTTACATGGTGAATCTTCTTGTGAAGATGACAAGGTGTATGACTCGAGGTTGATAGTAATAAGGATGACTCAGTTTTTCATTTCACATTGGTGATTTGGGGATGTACTAGAACTAGTGATCACTAACAAGAGTGAATAATGGTTATGAGGTTTGAGTATATGGTAGAAGTGTATCTTATGGTTTCTAGTGAATAATAATCACCTATATGAGTTCTTGAGAGTGTTTGGTTAAAGGATAAATGTAAAGATGCGTGTTTTCCCTTCCTTTCCAATTCGTGCTCATCCCTATATAAAAAGAATAGGTGAAATAAAAAGAATAGGTGAAGAGAAATAACAACGGAAGCAATGAGCTTGACAATGTCATGACGAATGACAGTTAGCATACGGTGAACTTCATCCGCGAAGTTATGTAGCTCTTCTCGAGTATTGCGAATGTTCTTAGAACAATCACACGACGAGGTACGTGGTTGTCATAAAGATGGTAGCGGAAATGTGGTAGGAAAATATTAACCATCTATACAATAATAAGGGTGATTAGGTTTTGTGAAACAATTTCGACATGAACAATTGATGACATTTAATTTGCAATTTCGCGATTAAAATTGCTTAAACATTTTGGATGAAATGATTAAGTTGTCGAGATTTATCAGAATGCATTTAATAGTAACAAGACTATTAAAATGAGAATGACATGTTTATGAGATTTGTTTCATCATTCCTAAGGGAATGGAAAAGACTAACGGAAGTGAAAGTACTTAGTCTTAAGGTGTGCATATTAAAGATGCTACGAATCACTTATGTAGAAACTCGTAAGACCTTTGTCACGCGAAGTGATGTAAGCTTTTAGCTTTAGGAAGAAGCATCTTAACATATGTTGTTAAACGGCTTGAATATGAACTTTCGGATATGCTTTTACATTTGCGAATCACAAGTTAATGATACTTGAATATTTACAGATGAAATTTAAAGCTGTAAAACCCACCTTGGTAGGATTGTTAGACATGTTAGCATTTTAGGGCAATTAGGAGCATGTGTTTTTAGATAAACTAAGAGAATATTTTATCTTAATTGCTAGAAAAAGACAAATGCCTTTATAGAGGACATGGCATTTAATCTTAAAGCAATTAAACATTGAGCATCAAGATCACGAAGACATATAATTACATTACATGTGAACAAGTAATCATCTTGAAACATTAAAGCACATATGTGAGGTGCATTGTGTCTAGATTGACCAAGGAAAAGATATTTCTACGTGCTTAGTGTGCACTCCTAATGATATACAAACTCTATCGATGTATACTATCCTTAGGCATATTTAGGAAGAGCCATTTAATCAAGTTAGAGAATGAGTATGAGACTATCACTAGTGGTGCTCAATTCAGGCTAAACACGACCATTTTTACGGGTTATACACCGAACCCAACTTCACTCACCTTGGAAGCAATTCAACTGTTAGGTCAAATTGAATTTCTAGTGCGATAGATTCTCCAGTAGTCATTCTCATGTTGGACAAAATAGAATTCTTATATTTGCCTAATGAAATGTAGCAAAGATAAAATTCGTATTATCTTTTCATAGAGTGCCTACCATGACTCAACTAACATGCTTTAATCCTAGTTCGCATAATCTTAATCAAGATGAGTGGATTCTTAGATACTGTAGTAAGATGTTTTTAAGACTGCTCCAGTGCATGTCTTGAGAAATGATCTCATCAATATTATTTATCTTAATTGAGTTTGTGAATTCTTAATGATAAATGATTTTAAAAAGGAAACTATTTTATTCTTAAGAAAAATATGATTTTCTAGATTATTATTTTTCATCAATAGTTGTATACCATAATTAAAAGGTATTTGAATAAATGTAGTATAATATATTTTTTTACTTGTTTATGCATTGACACATATTGTCATAGGTTATTTTTCAATTCTAATAACTTATATTTTTCAAATTATATGTAATGTATTTTCTTATAACACAACCATTTATGCTACGAATAAAATAAAATGCATAGGATATATATTATCCTTTATAAATCATTTAATATGATAAGTTCATAAATTCCTTAAACATAATGTTTCCCAAACATCATGTTATCCTAGGTGATAATTAAGAATAACATTTTATTTAAGATTTAGTCCAAATATGATTATGAGTTTTAAGTTGTATGAGCAAAGTTACTATGTTGTAAATTGACTCGTGTTTGGTATTTTCGGACATGTACAATTTAGCAATTGCATCTCGCAATGTAATTGTTGATATTCGAAAGAAAACATCAAATTTGTCAACTAACTCATTATGTATTTATGCATGATTAAACATATTAGACTATTATTTGGAACCACAACTTATTGACAGTAGAGTCCTCACTATGAATTTATCAATACACGTGTGAGTTATGATCTTCTGATATTTTTTCATCTACCAAGGATGCAATTATTGTTATTATCCATTTGTGGTGATGAGTATGTATGAAGCCAAGACAAATACTCTTTTATTATATTGATATAATCTTAAAAACTAACAAATAAGACTCCGATTTCTCCTAATCAAAAAAACTTGTCATTAGATTCGGATAAAATATATCAACCTTATTTGAATAATGAATTGATATTTTTTTGAAATCTTTTTTGACCCTTACGAACACTCATTTAAAAGAAAATAAATAAATATTTTAAATAGTGTGTTTCATTATCCAAAGATTGTGTAAAATTTTACTTGTGCAAAACTTTTTGTGTTATGTATATATACAAAGTTTTGACATTTTCTGAGTAAGAGTTTTCTAAACCTATTTTTTCTAAACACACATCCTTTTGTAAAATACTTTATTTTTTTAAAATAAATAATATGTGTGTATGTCAGAACCATGCAGCAACAGCACAAGCCCATTCTCTTTTTTCTTAGTTATTGATGTATTAATACAATCTTTTCTTTGGCTTGACCAACCCAAGATCAAACCAAGCAAGTTGTTGAAATTATTTAAACGTGTTGTTGAAAATAGATTAAATCGTTAGAAATATTTAGGTGACAAGTTTAATACATTTAATAATATACTTGACAAGTTATTAAACTCTTATTCCTAAATATATTCCCATACCCGAAAAGATTTACAAGATGTTTATGTAACATTTGTAAGTTAAGTGATCTATGCCTATATGCAATGCAAGAACAATTTTGCAATCTTAATGCAAGAAATCTAGCATAAGTTCTAGTTATTCATAATCCGAAAAACTAGCTACAAACGAATAGTGTACATGACATGTGCTTAGATATTTAATTACATTTAAATCATTTTACTAACTTAAGATACAAAGAAGTGTACATAATTACATAGCATACCACATAAACGTACTTGTCGTAGTTTTGTGTATTAGATACAACAATGTATACTTAGCTCGGTTTTGTTTGAAGACAAATTAGTTTCCTCCCCATTTCAAAAATCAAGTTTAATATTTTTGAAAAGTTAATTACACCATTTTTCAAAGATATACCGACTAGAAATGTCCGACTCGAAAGGAAAAGACAAAATACAAGTTTTACGTTAAAACGAGACTCAACGTTTTGGACAATAAGTAGTATTTTGCCTTTCTGATAATTAAATTTGAAATAAATACTTGAAAGTATTTTATAATGAACGTAGAACTCATTTCTCTTTCGAAATGGCGGTGTTACGACTTCTACGGACTTCACGTTGTTTTATATGATTTTTCAAAGTTTCTGAAAAACTGCCGAATCAGACAGGTGGTCCCCTTAAAATTAAGGGGGCCGCCCAGGAATTAAGGGGGCCGCCCAAATATTTAAGGGGGCCGCCCACCTGATACTCAGAATTATGATTTTTGTAAAAAATTGTTTTCTGACTTTGCGGAAAGGTGTACAACTTTCTGAATTTGATACCGAACATATAACACTTATTTTAAGCATCATTTTTATCTCGAGCTAGTATAATTAGTGTATATAACATCAAAAATAATACAAGTCAATCAACAAAATACTTTTCATATTTAATCCCCCTTAATCGATAATTTGATACATGGATCGTATTCAATTTTTAAAACTATTTGTTTTGAAAATTAGAGCGACGTGGCTCTGATACCAATTATGAAAATCGTAAAGGGGGGTGAATACGTTTCCATTTAAAATCTTAAAATGTTTCGTACAAATTACGGATCAAGCGTGACACAATATGATGAGTGTTTATACGAGTTTTATACACATAGTAATACATCGATTTATAACAATACAAACCAACACACAATATTCACATTTATTCATGACATAAACATAATTAAAACTATATAATCAACACATCACACAATTGCAAGTATAAATATAAAGCGATAAATGCGAGCATAAAAGTAAAGAGATAAGTAAAAGGAAATGCAAACCGGACACGATGATTTATAGTGGTTCGGTCATGAAGCACCTCTTCGCCCTACTCCACTCCCCGAGTACCCAACTCGAGAGTTACTTCACTAGTCAACAAGCTCCCTTTAGGCGGAGAAAACCGTACACAACTTAGCTTACACCAATTTCCGACACAAAGCTAAATGTCGAGTTCTAATCCTAGCTAGAACCAATCTATCACAACACAACACACCACTTCACGACAATTCACAACTTGGCTTCACTACACAACTTCACTCTACTTCACAACTTCTCTTCACTTCACAACTTCACTTTGCTTCACAACTTCACTTCACCAAGACACTACTACGATCACACCAATCTATCACTACTTACTAAGATCACCTCGATCTAACTATACTTACAATGATTGGAATACATAGACTCGATCTATACATTGTGAATGTAAAACATGTCACGAATGCACTAACTACATAACTTCGTATCTTGACGATAATGAGAGTTCTTCTCTTGCACTTGAATGAATGGATGATTGGATCACATTTTAAACATACTTATAATAAGTTAAGTGATCAAAGGAAAGGGTTTGAAATGAGGTTTTAGATCTGAGAAAACTATGTGCAAAGAGGTAAGAAAATCTGTGGAAACAGTCCACTATTTATAGGAAAAAATATTCATTTTTTATTTGGCCGGTCCCTTTAATTATACAATGCCAGTCTCCTTAATTAATTAAAGGGGCCGCCTATTTTTCAGACGCTCTGATTTTGTCCTTTTGTGGGGAAGGTTTTTTCTGGAACATTCTAGCCGTTTTGGGTAGAAAATTTGAATTTAAAATATTTATTTTGAATAAACATTTTTTATAAATACAAAAATGTTTTGGAAATGTTTTAAAATTATTTGTCCCATTTTATAAAAAAATATAAGGTTTAGAAAAATAAAAAATTTATTTGATCATTCAACAAATTAAAGTTTGTTTGTTCATACCTTTAGTGATTTACGTCGGGTGCGAACTTAAATTTGTTGTTGAAGAAAACTTGAGACGTCGAAATATGTTGACGTATGAATTGATGATTTGTGATTACAAGTAACTTAAGCACTTTACGTTATGTGTTATAAGTTACATGTTTGTCATCACCAAAACATGAAGAGAATGTATAGATTAAATATCGTAATATTTCTACCAACAATTGGCTTGCTGCAATAGCCTGAGATATTGAGGGAAAATGAGATAGAATCACCATGGATTTTATCACTAAATTTCCAAGGTCAAAGTAGTGAGTATGATGTGATTTGGGTGATGGTCGATAGACTGACCAAGTTAGCTCATTTTCTAGCTATACAAGAAGATTTCAAGATGTGAAGTTGGCAAGGATTTATATTGATAAGATAATAGCAAGGAATGGAATTCTGGTGACGATCAACTCAGATTGAGATGGATGATTTACCTTGTGGTTTTGGCAGACGCTGCAGAAAGTGTTAGAGACGCGATGGGATTTGAGTACTGCTTAGCATCCTCAAGCGGATGGACAAAGTGAACGTATGATTCAGACTTTGGAAGATATAATGGGGGCATGTGTATCGATTTTGGTGGTAGTTATCATTTGAGCATTTGGTGTGCTCCGTTTGAAGCTTTGTATGGAAGGAAATGTAGGTCGCCTGTTCTATGGGCAGAGATTAGAGAGAGTAGTTTGCCTGGACTTGAGTTAGTACAAGAAACGATTGATAAGGTGGTATTGATAAAGGAAAAGCTTAAAGCGGCGAGAGATCGTTAAAAGAGCTATGCAGATAAAATACGTGAACCGTTAGAGGTTGAGGTGGGTGATCGGGTATGATTAAGGGTGTCGCCTTGGAAGGGCGTAATGCATTTTGGAAAGAAGGGTAAGTTAGCACCGAGATATGTAGGGCCGTTTGAGATCCTTGAAAGGATTGGTCTTGTAGCTTATAGGTTGAGGTTACCTGAGGAGTTGAGTAGCGTGCATGACACCTTTCATGTGTCAAATCTGAAGAAGTGTCTGGCGGATGCTAATTTGCATGTGCCATTGGAGGAGATCAAGGTCGACAAGACACTTCGTTTTGTCGAGGAACCTGTAGAGATTATGGATCGAGAAATTAAGAAGTTAAAACGTAGGAAAATAGCGCTAGTGAAAGTTAGGTGGAATTCAAAACGTGGTCCTGAGTTTACTTGGGAACACGAAGATCAGATGAGGATTAAGTATCCACAGTTGTTCGTGGACCGAGTTGTTGAGCCTGCTAGTTAAATCTCAGGACGAGATTTCCTCAAGGAGGGGATACTGTAACAACCGTGATTTAATCAGGTTAGTGATACCTTTAGAAATGGCTAAGAGTTCATTTTGTGTGATTCTTGTGTGCTATGTGTAATTTATGTGTGCTAAGTAGTTTGAATAGGTGCATGATACCGTTTTGAGGTGTATGATCATCTCATTTTGAGTGCGTTTGTATTTAGTGATAAGTATTCCATTTGTTCACGAATAGTAATAATGGAAAAGTAGTGACGTATAGCATGCATTGCTACGTCAATAGTTGGAAGATTTTGTGTTAAGCGTTTATGGGAAATGTATTATGATGGAAATAAGTTAAGTGAGTGAAATTTGGTGAATTAGGGTAGACTTTCTAAATATAGAAAGTGAAATGTAAAATAAAAAGTTATTTTTAGAAGGTTTAGTAAGTTGCGTTTATGTAAAAAGGTTTACCCAAATTAGCTTAGGTTTTTTTAAAAACTTAAGGTAATGAAGATAATTAGTAAATAAAAAAATAAAAAAATATATATAAAAGGGGTGTTTGGCCGGTTTTAGAAGAAAAAAAAAGGAAATAAAGTTTGATATCAATTAGGATTCTATTAGTATAAATACCAAATTAATAAAACCCTCAATCATTTTTTCTCTCCCATTTTCCCTTTGATCGCCGAAACCATCAAGACGAAGAAAAAAAGAAGATTTTTTTTTAAAATCAAGAACAAGTTGGTGAATTAGTGTTTCAAGAATCAAGGTTTAGGTATGTTTCAATTAAGCTTTTGTTTAATTTTTCTTTAAATCATGTAACAATTAATATGATGGATCATTAGGGTTTTAAAAACTTCTGTAATTAAGGATGTTTTAATCATTCTAGAACGTTTAGGGTTTAATTAGGATCATATGGGTGTAAGTGGTTAGAGTTAGATCGCTTTAATTCATGATTTAGAGTTGAGCAGAATTTAGGGCTGTGTTCAACTGATGATATCTAGATGTTAAAAACGTGTTTTGATATGATTCCAGTGCCTAAATTGTAGTTCAAAGAGTCTATTTTTCAAAAAGTCCAGCCTCGATTGATTTGGAGTTCTGGAAGTTGGTTAATTATTGGTTACAAGAAAAGTTGTCAAAACAGTAAATACGGGTCAGAATTAGGTCATGTTTAGGAGGGTAAAACCCTAACTTAAAAGTGGAATTAAGGTTAGTCAATCTACAGTGATTAAGTTCTATATGTATATAAAGAAACCCTAGAAGGATAGCCTCTGATTGTTTGTCTAAGTATGGTATTTAGGGCCATACATTTTAGTGTGCAATCAGATCCGAATTGGGACAGTTTTGAAGTTTGATTTTATTTGGGATAGTTGCACATGTAATGAGTAATTGGGAATCACAAGGTAGTTAGTAAACTCATAAATGAACTTAGGTGATTTTTGGTATAATTTATGAAGGTCAGCAAGTAAGGGTTTTAAGAGGCTAAAGTTACACTAAAATTATGCACTTTTGAACAAATTGTAGTTAACTAGTGTAATGAGTTAATGAAGTGGTTAAGGTTGGGCATGGTGTCGGGGTGACCCATGATGGTTAATCACACCCTTATACATCCATCATATGTGTGTTACATGGACTAGAGCTTTTAGCTTGGTCGCGTGTAACCGTGTTTATTTATTTGTATAGTTGCGTGATAGGATTTGGAAGCTGCGTTTTGAGCATTCAGGTGAGTTACATAGTCCCGCTTTTTAAATTGTTTTTAAACTTGGGATGGAAATGATGCAAGTGTTGAAATATGTTTTGAATTCCTGTAATTGTGTGTTAGTGTAAATGCATGGACTATTATGTGACTGATATGCGTTATGTGCTACATGTTATGCGATGTGATATTGATGTGTGGCCTAGTCAGGAGGGTTACTTGCGGGTATCCATGGCCTGAGCTGGAGGGAAAGAGATTTGGTATAATCCAAGAGCGATTGAGGTCGTCTGCTTGGTGTTTGAGTGTTTGGTTTTATTAAATTGCATGTTAGCTTGTATGTTAGTTAACATAATTGCCGTGCAAGCATATTGTTTTATGATTGTAGGAATTGGTTAAATTGTTTTGGAAACGGATTGAATATGTGTGTCTGAAAACCTATGTTTCTCACCAACCATTGTGTTGACGTATAAGCATCAATTTCAGGTATTCAGCAGGATAAGAGTAAAGTTAGGAAAAGTGGCTAGATGGACCGTAGGCAGCTGACAAAGTTTAGTTATCTAGATTTCGTTATTTGATTGGATGATGAATGTTATTTGTTTTGCTTTGTTAGGATGTATGAATGTTTGCATGTCATGACGTTGGCATGAACTGCCTTCATTTCAATGTCAGATGCCTTTTGGATTTTGTTGACGTGTTTGGGTATTTTCATGACACTGCGTGTCTATACCTTGTATTTTATGCATGTTTTAGTTTCTCTTATAGACGCCAAAGTGTTGTGATGATTCCCTTTCTCGTCGCGCCTCGTGTTTCCGCCTTGGCGGGGTGTGACAGATTGGTATCAGAGCCTTTGGTTATAGAGAAGTAGGTGGTTGAGCCTAGACTATAACCTAGGGGTCCTTCATAACTTAAACACTAACTAACTACACTCATCTGGAAGCTTCATGACACTAGATACACTACTAGACTAAAAGGGACGCACTCTAGCTACACTTTAAAAACCTTCTCTTTTCGGCCAACCTCGAACTGCATCTTATTAACTTCAGCTACTATTAGGATTCCTCGGGTCTCGTTCACAAAAACCAAAAGTTACGCGTGTCCTAACCTGTATTTTTATTATTCAAGGATTTAGTTTCTCTATACACGACAAAAGCTGTTGTGGATGATTTCTCTTCCTTTCTTCGCTCGCGTCCAAACGAGAAGACGCGCCTCCGCGTTTATCTTCTTCGGCAGGGTGAGACATTTTTTTCTATGACACCATTACAATCCCTGGTTCACACAGAACAAAATCGACAAAAAAAACAGAAAAAAAAAAAAAAAAAAAAAAAAAAAAATAAAAAGCGATGACAAAGTGGTAGAACCCATTGACCAAATCCCGCGGCCCCAGTAGTAAGCACATCGACCTAAAAACGCTGAAGATTCCTGCGCATGATAATTAGAAGGACCTACCTCTCGAGCCCTCTATGACAACGTTATCGAACGTTGGAACGACCCCAAAGGGATTTTCGCAAAAAGCCTGGTCAAGGAGCAATCACTTTGCCCTCAAGAATTGGTCGGCCGAGTAATTACCACGATCGCTTCCTAGACCCCGACCCGATACCCCCGCCTTCCGATCCCCCGACCTTTGCCGTCAATCAAGCGTCATGCTGCAAATCAAGTCTACAGCTTCATGGCAACCTTATATCTTTGCTCTTCCGATATCCTACTTAGTGCAACAAAATCACACTAACTACATCCCGACATGTGAAATCTTGCAAGTGTCCGGTTCCACACGACAAAATCTCAAAGTATTGCAGATACATGTCAAGATTAAGATCACCTAACAGCCCTTTGTTCAAGAATACGCAATTCCTATAACCTCACATCCTCACAGTCTAACCGCGATAGTTGAACAACTGTCAACTTTTCATAATAGACATGTTATTTTCATAATATATCCTTTAAACTATCCATTTCTTAAATACCCCAACACATAACCCTATTCGAATCTTTTTTTTCCTTTTCTTCTTTTTTCGCGGGTTTAATTTTAACTTTATGACTTATCGGTTTCGCATAAACTCCTTTACTAAAATCGTCATAAAATACTACAAAAAACAACTTGACAATTGACCCTAAACCTTAAATTATAACTCATAAAAACCAATTCTTACCAATTAATACCCAGCTTTAACTATAATTTAAGATTTTTCGCGGGACTTATATTCTTAAATAATAAATCATAATCATCTCTATTCAATAATGGATTTTATTCTTCTTCATATTTTATATTATTTATTCTTGGCGGGGTGTGACATTTTTTATGACCATGTAAATCTTGTCACAAGACAAACCATTGACCAATCGGCCAGTGGTAAGCTTCATGACCTAAACGCTGAAGAATCCTGGGCAGTATTAGAGGAACTCGCCCTCTATGACAACGAAAGTTGGAACGACCCAAGGGATTTCGCTAAGCCGGTCAAGGCAATCACTTTGCCTCAAGATGTCCCGAGTACATCCGACCACCGTTTAATCGAGCTCGAAAATCAAGTCTAACGCTTGATGGAATCTTATCTTGCTCCGGTATAACCTACTCAAGTGAACAAAATCACTACCACATGTGAAATCTGCAGTGGTCCCCACGACACTCAGTATTGCATGGAAGATCCCGAACAAGCCTTTGTTGAATACGCATCCTCACGTACCGATTGTGACAACCGTCAATTTTTAGAAATTTAAATGACTATTTTACCCTTTGACTTTTTGGGTTTAACTTGACTTTTGACCGTTTGACTTTTTATCGTCATATAAAAACAATTACCGCGTAACTAATAATTTTTCGGGACTTATTTTAATAATAAATCATAATTATTACTACATAATTCTCATTTATAAATTTTTTATCTTTTTCAAATTTATTTGGCAAAACGAGAACAACGTGTACCGACACGAAAATAATTAAATCTTATATAATTATCAAAATTTATTTAATAAAAATATCTAATAAATTAATTATCATTTTATTCAAAAACGTTTATTATTAACGTGAATATTTGAGTTAACGATTTATTTTACGAATAAAGTTTACCCTTGATACGGTGTCTAGAATAAACAAAACAAACATTTTAAATAAACATTACCAAATATTTATGAAATATGGCCAAGTAAATACTTATTTTCGATGGAAAAATTATTTGGAACGCAATGGCGCAACTCCCGCGTCTTGAATCGACCGTTTACTAGCTCAAACGAGTCCCGGCCCAATATTTTACAAAAAATTCCTAAAAGTTACACTTTTAGCCCCTCTGATAATAATTACAAAATTTACCCTAAACTATGAAAGACTTGCCACATTGTTTTTAAAAAATAAAAACTTTGAAATATAAATACATTTTCCATCTCATTTCTCTCATAAATTACACACACAAAACCCTAAACACTCTCCTATCTTCTCCCTCAAAATCGGCGCCTCCATGGCGTTTTCCGGCCACCAAAAAACTTTTCCGGCGAGGTCATGTACCTTCATCTCCGCCACCATCATTATTTCCTCGCCGTCGTTCACCCCACCTTCATCACCATCTCCGTAGCCACCATCCCACAACCGACACCATCCCAACCGTCGGCCATCATCACCACCGACCCATCTCCACGACACCACCTTCGAAACCACCACACCGACATCACCCCCGCTGCCACATCTCGCCCTAGACACCGCACATCGATAGTAAAACAAAATGAAGAAGTCGAGTGGTTGATTTGATTTGATTTGGTGTCGAATAGGGGCTGTCCGCTGCCAAACCACCATAGTGGTGGTGGTCGGACGACGGAACAGCCACCACAGCCGCACCGTGTGGTGTCGGGCTGTAATGGAGCAACCCCAAATGGTGTCTCGGGGTGGTCAGCCGCTTAAAACCACCACTGTGGTGGCGGCCGAACCCGTAGAGACCACCACAGTCGCACCTTGTGGTGTCAGGCTTGTGGTGGTGACACCCCCATTGTTAATTTATTTGTTATAACTCGTGTTGGTTGTCTATTGATTTTTCCGATGTAAAAACGTGGTTAAAAAGGGTGTTTGGATTTGCATGTAATCTGCCATTAGGGGCGTTTGGATTTGTTGATAACATCCCATATAGGGGTGTTTGGATATTGGTTTTACTTGAAATTGATATTGTTGTAAACTTGACTAGTTATTAATTATGAGACGTGAAAAATATTGGTGATATTGATTGAGGAAAAATGGGAATTAATGTATTATATGTATATGGGAAACGTTGTATAAACGGCAAGGTCATGCCGAAATTTCTAAAAAATGTCTATACTTAGCATTTCTATTACAACTTCTATTTTTATAGAAACCTGATAAAAAGGACTAACAAATAGTCGTAAGATATTTTATATATAGTTATATAAAAACCCGTTAAGAAAAATGGAACATTAACATATGAAATATTATTTTATAAGTCACGACTAAAATATTAATTAAAACTCTTATAAAAGTTTAAAAGTCATTGTTTGTCTAATCAGGAACTTTAAAACATGTGTTTACGTTTATGAAAGAAATCGTCAATGAGTTATTTGGTAAGTTCCGTGTGCGTGTCGAAACATATTATTTTCAATTAATATTTTTGATTTGGTTGTCTTTGGCTATATGATCCCCGACATGAATTATATACCCGTCCGTTTTCATATGTGATATATACGGGATATATTACATACTTTGTTTTATCCTTTGGTTCGTTTTATTTGGTCAACCACCGAAGCATTATAATTTGGAAGTTGAGTCTTTTGACAACGTGTCGTGTCGATGTAACTCTCCATCGGAAAAACCCCAAAAATATATCCTCCTAAACGAATGGAGCATAACCGTTATGATTAATTGCAACTTCTTGGACGCGACAAGATATTCGTTGATGCTACATGATATTTAGTTAGTGATTGTTGCCTACGAGCAACATTTAAATCTTTTTATCTTTTAAAAACCCGCGAGGGAGATACATGCTTGTTTTAGAAAATCGAACACAAGTGATTTTATTATGTGAACGTTGCTATGAGTGTTATGTTGTGGCCCTTCCTTCATGAACCGTCAATCACCGCTAACCGGTGAACGCTGATGCAATAATAATAGATCTATTTTGGCCTAACGACCTGTCTGGCGTGTGTTCCTCGCGAGGGCATACGGAGACATATTGTATTTAGTATTGGGAGTGTGTAACATTATCACTCCGGGTTGGGCACATGGTTAAGGTTCGGTTCGTGGCTCTAGCATCGTTGTGATTGTTCTATGAACTAAATGTTTTGCTATGCTTGTGTTCAAAATGATTGTTTATAAACTCTATGGATTCACTCAACATTTTTGTTGACGTTTTAGCATGTTTATCTCAGGTATATGCTTGCTAGCTTGGATGGGATGGAATGCGGATATCGAAGGACGTGGACTTGGTGAACTTTGTATATACGATGAAATGTTTTTAAAGAAACTTAGTCATGTTGTGGCTTATTTAGAAATGAGTTTTCATAAAGTTTATTGGGACCTTGTAACTTTGATCATTTAATAAAAATTGAATGTAATCTTTATTAGTAAACGTTCTTTTAAAGTCGTTTACCATGACTCGTGAGCTTGTATTATGAAGTAGCACCCCAATATTGTATTCCGTTGCGTTGTAAATTTGGGGGTGTTATAGATTGGTATCAGAGCACGAGTCATAGCGAACTAGGTCGTTTCTCAAAACCTGGACTATGACTGTTTTTGAAAAAATTTCACGAGTCGTTCACCGATGTCCGATGTCTGCGCGCGCAATCCTTCCCGATCCTTTATGTGCTTTGTGCTAAGCCTTTGATTGTATACCTTATACCAAGCGTGTGATATTAAAATTATAATTTTATATATACTATATATATATTTATTATATATTATATTAATATATATATATATATATATATATATATTTATATATATATTTATATGATATCGTTCTAACGACGAACCTGTTCATATATATTATGCTTTCGATCATCGCTACACGGTAATTCGAGTTGTACTATTGATTTATGTAATGGTATCGCCCTTATGATCTGATATGATTAATTTTGCTATATGTGTAATATATTATATATATATATATATATACATACATACATACATTACGATATTATATAAATTTGAGGCTTGGTTAGATTTTTGGTTGTGATTTGAGCCGCGACTAAGGAACCAAAGAGATAAGGAACAAAGGAACAAGGCGAAACTATTTCTTCTCTGATCTTGCTTGGTATAGCATTGTGAGTAGTTTCTATTACTAGTATAATCTTTGTTTTCGTGATTTAATTCGTTATTGATAAATGCTTGTGATGGAATCCGTCGAGAACTTGCGTAGATTAGATTGAAAGCGTTGTTGGAAAAATTAAACGATTTGAACATCGTGTATAGGCAAGTTTGAACTTAATATGAGTTGATTTGGGGTCAAAAATAATTTTTTGGCGTGTTACGTGACACGCGTCCTTGAGCAGAAAATTTGACACGTATTTCGAGGTCCGAGATTTAGTAAAAACTGATTTTTGATTTTAAAATAAGGTCAAGTTTATTTTTACGAACATTTTGATATAAAATGAAGCTCTTATCTCCTTGTAACGAAGAAACTGAAACAAAATCGGGATATACACTTTAAGTGAAAATTACAACACTTGAAACAATTAATTAAAAGCTGACATAATTTTTGAAGAGCAATTCGAGCACTTTCGAGTCAGTTTTAGCCTTCCGGCAAAACATGAAAGTTGTTCGGAATGTCGTTTCACTTTGCCGCGAGGCTTGTTTATTTTTAAATCACTTGATAATGGGTCAAAAATGAAAGTCAAATTTCTACATTTCCTTAAAAATAAAATAAGTTTCAGCAGAATTTTGTAAGAGCATTTTGGTAATTTTCTGCCAAGATTCAAATCTCGACTAAAACTAAAAAGTTGTTCGAAATAATGTTTTACATAAAATCTCTTTAGAGTCCGAGTCACGAAAATGGGATATAACGGGTCTGTTTTGAGAAAAACAAACATATATGCTTATTAAAAAGTCAAACGTTAATTGGGCTAATTTGAATCTTGTTGGATAATTATAAAAATAATAAACTCTCATTATTCTTACTATATACGTTTATGGTATATAAGAAATGGATGTTAATAAAATGTGACACAAGTGTCGAGGTTTTAAATCTAATAATTATATCGATTATGATAATCCGATAACCGGACCTACTAAAAATAGTAACTTTCCCGAAATGGTGACTTTCCAAAAATAACAACTTTCTAAAATTAGAAACTTGACAAAGATAGAAAGTCTTCAATGATGTAACGCAATCTATTTACGTAAAAATGGTCGCTTTTACAATATGTTAAGTGATATTAATTAGAACGCGCAAGTGGATTTCTTATCGCATGCATACTTGTATTATTTTTATTAAGGATATATAAGCTATATATCTAAGGTTACGAAGTACATATCGTTCGATCATACTTTATTACTTCTCTGTTTACACGACACTACTACAGGTCGTGGTCGAGTATCTTGACTCCTAGTGTGAACAATTTCAGTTAGCGAATAAATTACCCGTTTACCTCATTCGATTGCATTGATTCTTGACTTACTACTTCTTGTACTTGCTACGATCCTTGATCCCAAACCACCTTAATGTATTTTTATGAACAATTTATTCCAAAAATATACAATAATTTATGAAATGTTTTATCAAACTAAGTACCAAATTGCGTCGATTTTCATAAGAAGACAAAGGAAAAATGTCCTTCCCAAAAATGAATGAACAATAGTTGACGTGTTTTTCGAAATGGAGGTAAAAATAATTTTCCATTTCTATGTCAAATGAATTACTTATTTTCAAGGATATGTCAAAAACTTTCATCATCATATATGGTGTGTAATAATCGAAAAGTTTTCTTTTTGACGAGGACGGATGTATCGTCGCTTGGTCCTCAATTATGCATAGCCTAGCTAAGTATGCATAATTCCGGAAGAGCCACGCTATGTCGGATTAATCGTCGCCTTTAAACTAGTGGTTTTGGATAAATGTTTTGGGTGAGAACACTTTCAAATGATGGATCCTTATGCAAGTAATCCTCTTCGATTCGATTTCGTAGGAACAAGTCCGAATTTTCTTGCGTTCCTTGAAATCTTTTCTTTCGGTTGGTGTTGACTTAGAAAGTCACCTTGACCGAATCATTCCAGAAAGTATTTCTGTGTGTCACGTGTAACGTGTGAAATCCCATCTAAATCACAATGTTGGTGATGAAATACAAAGAAACCTGATACTGACACTGAGAAGAAATTTTAACGAGATCAGAAGACTGCCAAATTGGATGAAAGCCGAGTTCAAGTAACTCTGAGGCTAATGAAAAAGACTTCCCCTACATCAAATGCGTATTACTGTGCCTTCTCTTGTTACAACGATCAATAATTGTGAAGGAAATCATCCTACGACAAAACAAAATCACTCCGGTGTTACCAATCGGTAACCGTGGAAAAGACTTCTCCCACATCAAATGTTTCTTACATCATCTTTCATTCGTTTTTCCGATATGTCGAACAACGTCCGTAGAGGAAAGTTTCTTCTACGACAAACTGTGAATCATCCTTGTTGAATAAAACCGTAATCGTGAAGAAAACTTCTACCCCCGAAACGTATGTGTTCGGTTATCTGACATTGGAGATGAATCCTACACAAGCTCGAGTTGTGAATTCGAGGTGTTTGATTTGTTCATGTTCTGCCTTGTGAACTCGGATACCAACGTAGAGTGGTGACTCGGATACCAACGTAGAGTCACACAAGGATGGCTCAAAAGGAGAGCCTTCGGCACGAGAGCCAAGCACAATGGTCGGATCCTACCGAATCATAGTGATGTCGTCCGTCATCATTTTCCGTAGGGAATAAAACAGTACGCGATGGACAGTTGGAGTTTGGCGACTTCGTGGCGGTAGGTAAAAGACAATCCCGTTTGCCGTCTCCGTTTATTCAGTTGAGGAATCCTTATGCTTGACTCGATCCCCTTTGATCGTCGATGATCAACGACGGATAGCCATAGTTGAAAATTATGTGCAAAACTTTTGCTTGTTATATGTTTTTGTGTTATGTGATTTCTAGTCGAGTGGTCGTACCTATGTGCGAGCTCGAGACTTCATTATTATATGACGTCGGATCGGCTGGGTACGCCTACCCATATTATGATGCTCGTAAAATAAGTCGAGACAATTTAAGGACACACGGAGCGGTCGCGTTTGGTGTGCGAGCTCGAAGTGGTCCCCGCGGGTGGCAGTCAAGCCGGCGACGATCGTGCTTGGGGCACCGTGAAGAATGCACAGAGTTTGATAATATAAGCAAACTTGACCATTTGATAGGGTATGGATCCATGGCTATAAAGCCCGTGAGCACCCTGTAATGTTAATAATCTTTTTGGGTATGTATCCATGGCTATAAGGCCCGTGAGCACCCTGTAATAATATTAATCTTTTTGGATATGCATCCATGGCTATCAGGCTCGTGATTTCTTGGGCTGGTCTTAGCCGGAATTATTTGATGTTAATCATGGGTTGGCTATTTAGCAAGCATGTGTTAACGTGATTGAACTGATTGATTGGCATGGTTTGGCTATTTAGCAAGCATGTCGTTATGTGATTATATGTGCTTAATGATAAGTACCTTGTTTCGATTAATGCCGTAGTGCTTTCGATAGAGTTATGTATACTCCGAGTGATTACCGCATCAATGCGCTTTCTTTCACTTTGCATGGCTTGTCGGTTAGCGAGCATGCAATTATGTGATTTTATACGCTTAATGATAAGCGCCTTGTTTTGAATAACGTTGTAACGCTTTCGATGGAGTTATGTACACTCCAGACGATTTTTATAATGACGCGATCTCTTTTAACGAGACCCGTTGGTCGATATGTGTTTTAATTTGATCGGTGTAATCACCGATGATTTTTGAATTAATTGTCGCTCTAAAAATTCTCCAAATGCGCCCGAGATCGTGTGGTCATAATGTGAGAACATGTGAATTCATTCGAGAATGACGTCTTTCACTCATTGCAAGTAATATTGGGACGAATAAAGCGGTTAAAGCGCCGGGACGTCGCTTCCTAAAGGAGGAGAGACTGTGACAACCGTCAATTTTCAGAAATTTAAATGACTATTTTACCCTTTGACTTTTCGGGTTTAACTTGACTTTTGACCGTTTGACCTTTTATCGTCATATAAAAACAATTACCGCGTAACTAATAATTTTTCGGGACTTATTTTAATAATAAATCATAATTATTACTACATAATTCTCTTTATAAAATTTTTATCTTTTTCAAATTTATTTGGCAAAACGAGAACAACGTGTACCGACACGAAAATAATTAAATCTTATTTAATTATCAAAATTTATTTAATAAAAATATCTAATAAATTAATTATCATTTTATTCAAAAACGTTTATTATTAACGTGAATATTTGAGTTAACGATTTATTTTACGAATAAAGTTTACCCTTGATACGGTGTCTAGAATAAACAAAACGAACATTTTAAATAAACATTACCAAATATTTATGAAATATGGCCAAGTAAATACTTATTTTCGATGGAAAAATTATTTGGAACGCAATGGCGCAACTCTCGCGTCTTGAATCGACCGTTTACTAGCTCAAACGAGTCCCGAACCAATATTTTACAAAAACTTCCTAAAAGTTACACTTTTAGCCCCTCTGATAATAATTACAAAATTTACCCTAAACTATGAAAGACTTGCCACATTGTTTTTAAAAAATAAAAACTTTGAAATATAAATACATTTTCCATCTCATTTCTCTCATAAATTACACACACAAAACCCTAAACACTCTCCCATCTTCTCCCTCAAAATCCGGCGCCTCCATGGCGTTTTCGGCCACCGAAAAACTTTTCCGGCGAGGTCGCGTGCCTTCATCTCCGCCACCATCATTATTACCTCGCCGTCGTTCACCCCACCTTCATCACCATCTCCGCAGCCACCATCCCACAACCGACACCATCCCAACCGTCGGCCATTGGTATGTGCTTAATTACACATACCATTTTCCATTAAAAACGGACTTAAATGACCAAAAACGTACCCAAAAATACATTGTATTTGTATGTTTTGCATTTGTATTGTGCAGGTAACGGATATCTAAGAAAAGGACAAAAACCAAGTCAAAACGGACAAAACCGAGCACGAAATGGAAAAGCGTGAAAAGCCAAAATCCAAGTCAAAGTCAAAAAAGTCAACCATAAAAGTCAAAGTCAAAGACGAAGCCGAAAACGAAGAAATCTTAAATGGACCTACCCGTACCCAGTTAATGGACCGGGGCAGCCCATTAAGCATTTATACTAAGCCTTTGTGTAACAAAAAGGCCCAAATCATTACAAAGCCCCTATAAAAAGCCCAAGTCCAAATTAATCCTAAACCGGCCCAAGATAAATGGCCCATGTCACTTAACCATAACTCTGTTAGCCCAACTCCCTTAACCTTTATGCCGTTAGTCCTTAAGGACTAACATTGTTAGTCCAAAAGGACTAACGATACGACAACCTCACAACCTCAAGGACCAAATGTATTAATTCCCCTAACATGCTCACCCCCTACACCACAAACTTCTTTACACCCGTGGTCCTTCTTCCCTTATACACCCTTAACTCCTGTTAACTATAAAACACTATATATCTCTCCTAAGACCCATTTCCCGCCTAAACCCTTTTCACCCTCATCTGTCACTCTCACCCTCGAAACCCACTTCACCCCACTCCAAACCCATCACCATCCTTACCTTTACCCCACATCACATGGCATAAAAGCCACGCTGGCAATCCTCTATACTCCTATTGGCTGAAGAATAGAAGACAAGGAATGAAAGGTTAGGATCATTTTGCTTAATGACCAAGGTGGATTAAAGGCTAGGATTGAAGACTTGGACTCTCCTCACACAAGAAACACAACAAGCACATGAGACAGCTTGTTTTTAGTATATAAATAGATTAGTTTTTTTATTGTAAAAAAATTATCTAGTGTAATATAACTTAGGAGTAGTGTAATTTTTAAATTTAAGTTCAATTTACTTGTCATCTTTTAAATGTATGTCTTTAATCTTCAAGCAATGTACTTTTGAAATCAAGTTAATGAAAAGTTAAGTTTTATGGTTTTATAAAATTCTGTCTTTCAAGCTCTCTTATGCACTTAAGCTTTGAAGTTGGTTACAAGTCACTTTTATAAGCTGTTATAAGCTTAGAAATCCATGTTGAACCTATTTAAAATATGTCTAACAAAAACTTCCTAAGTCACTGTTACATTAATAAAAATCTGCCAAGAATCTCAATGGAGCAAGGTAAATTGTGGATGGCCTTGGTTTAGTGCTTCTTGGGAAGCTTTAGGTTGGTTATAATCTGTTTTGGAAGCTTTAAGTTCATTCCATAAGCTTTGACCTTTTGTAAGTTTACAATTTCCCATTTTATGCAATTTTCATGTTCTTGCTTAAATCTGTTTAATTCTTGTTTACTTATGTTTAATATGCTTAATTTATGCTTGTCTAGTCTTATTTATGCTTTATGAATCATGTTTGAGGTTTAGTGTTCTTCTTTTAAGCTTAAAATTCGTTTTTCAAAACTTAAGGAGTGTTTGGCTTAAGGTTTTATTTCAAGTAAAAAATTGCTATGGCACTTGGTGGTTCTTAGTTCCTCTTATTTAGGCTTTAATTCAACCTTAGGAAGTAGTATTAGGTAGTTTTAAGTTTCATTTAAGAAGTTTGCAAGTTTTTATATGCATAAGTAACAAACTATGGTGAAACTTTAAGTTTGGTATGCAATTGTTTGATTTTTAAGTTTAGCATGTTTAAGTTGTATTTTTGTGTCTTAAATATGTCACATTTTGAGTGTATGATCTGGTTTTGAAGTTACAAGGTCTGTTTTGTAGTCTAAATCGAAATGGGTCAAAACAGTTTTGTTTTTCAAGCAATGGGTCAGTTTCTAGGCATTTTTAGGATCAAGTTTAAGCTAGTGTTAGTTTGTTTGAGGCTTTAAATTTTTAAGCATAAGCTCTTTTATGGGTGGACTTGATCTGTTTGTGCTTATTTTCCATTTCCAACTTATTTTTAATGCTTAATTTTAAGGCTGCAAAAGCCCTTTGTCTTTTAAAAGAAAACCAAAAAGCTTTCAAATCTGTGTGTGTAGGCCTTTTCAATTGTATTTTTAATAGCTTAAATGATTTTCAAACTCCTTTTTAATTGGTGATTATTTTAGCTTATAGGTCTGTCTTGACTTGCTTATAAGCCATTAAGCCATAAGGATCCACTTACTAGCTTAAAAATAAGTTAGAAAGTGGATACTTAGGCTGTTTGGCTAGCAGTCATAGCCAAAAAGCTTATTTTCTTTTTAAAACCTTTTCAGCTTGTTTCCTTTGCTAATTTTTGTTCCTAAATGCTTATTATATATGGCCTTTTATATGTTTTTGCTTATTTGCATTTACATTAAGCTTATTAGTCATAAAAAAGCCAAACCGTTTAGCCCTTTATGCCCTTAGTTAGTTAAAGCATTCTGTGAGCTTAAAAGCTTATTTCTGGCTTATTTAGTACTTTTCAAAAATAATTTTCAGTTTTAAAAATGCTTATTTTCAGTTTATTAAAAAAGTTATTTAAAAAGTTTTCAAAAATAAAACATTGGGGTGTTGGGGAAGTCAAGGGTGAGCAAGGATCGAACCCAAGACCTCCAACACAACACCCCAACACTTTAACTATTGCACCAGACCCGGGCTATCTACCCATTTTTCTTTCACTTTATTTTTATACCATTTTTTACTGTTTTGCTTATCAACCCTTTGTAGCTTATTTACAGCTTATTTATAAGTTGTTTTTCATAGTTCTTATTTTTCTTGCATTCTATATAGCTTAAAGTATTTTCCTGCATTTTTCAGATTTTTCCAAATCAGTTTAGTATTTTTAATTAATTATTTAGATTAATTCAGTTTTTAATTCATATTATATAAAATAAAAATCAAAAAAATATAATTCTTTCTTTTTAAAATTTTCTTTTATCATTTAGGACTTAAGAAAATTAAATTTACATTTGTAAGGGTAAAATTTTAGAATTTTGTTTTTTAAAGAATGAGATTTGATCTCGTTATGGTTTTTCTTCGTTTTTTCACTTTAAATGCTTACGTTTTTGGTTTACTTTTCTTTGTTCTTGCATTTTAGTCACTTAGGATTTCTAAAAAGTTAAATAATCATTTTAGGATTAAATTTTGATAATTTAGGTTTTTTAAGTCGCGTTTTTACGTCCCGTTTACGTTTTTAATTTTGTAATTGCTTTCGTTTTAGTTTAGCTTGCCTTTTACTTATTTTTCCCGTAGATTTAGAAAACCCAATCAAAGCCTTGTTATTCAAACATCAAATATCAAACCGACTCTTGACTTTCCATTGCATGACTATTTTGCCATTGCAATGCATAGTTGGGGATAAAACGTTAACTCAGGAAGATTGTTTAGATCTTTACTCATCGCGCTGCTCACGATAGATCAATAGAGAACATCGCAGACTACCTCTGCACGATCATTTCCGGGCCCACGAACATACAGCATATAGACTCTCCGATATCTGTTGATTGGCGGGGATTATATATTTGATATTTTATTCTACTATTTGATATATAATTACCCCTAAAAAGGTGGTTATCATTTTGGCGCCGCTGCCGGGGAGGAGTGTAAGCGATTGTCGTTCCGACGTTTGACAATTAGTGCTTTGAAGATCCTTCCTTGTGAAGTTATTTTCTTTATAAAAATATAAAAATACAAAAATATTTTTTATTTTCTTTTATTAGTATATAAAAACAAGAAAAATCAAAAACATAAAAACATTGTCTTTAAATAATAATAAAAAAATCATCATCAATATAATGCTCTCAACTTGAGCATTATCATAATAAGTTCCCGAATCAAAGATTCAAAACTTGCCTTTGTGTCACTTGTGAAGTACGGCTCACCTTTAAGAGATTAACAAACTATAAAAGGGGTATAAGGAGGGTTGTTCCGAGGAATTACGACCCGAAAGGAGAATGTTTTTAATAGCTTCGTACTTTCCCGCTCCTCCGTTCCTTTGTGCGTTTTTTTAGAGAGCTACCGTGAAGCAAGTTGATTATTGGTTTAAATTATTCGATCTCATTTTGTCCTTTAATAAAATATGTTGTTTAAAAAATAACTCGAAAAAAAAACCAAAAATAATCTCCTTTAACCTCTTTGCCATTTAATTCTTCTTCTTATCCCTCTTTACCATTTAATTCTTATGACGTCACTCGAATAAAGTGAGTGTATGGGGTGTGGACAACCGTGTGTTGGCTTCTATTGTTATCTTTGTACGTGCCAGCAGTGTGGTTTCAGTCTTAGTAATAGAACTTGTATAAATTGCACTTATGGAGACGGAAAACCAGTCACTTGTTGCGAGTGTGAAAGCCCGTTAAATGGTGGATTTTTTTTGTTTTGCAATTTAAGAGCTGGAAATTCATCCGCTTATGATCCAAATCCGAATTCGTACAAAGATTCTCCAAACTTTTCCGACTACACTCCACAGCCCCAGTACCAACCAATCTTGTGTGAATTTTTCGGGAACGATGCTCGTTATGGTCATTATTGTACACCGCAAGTTCCTATTATCTATAATCCGGAGCCATGCTACAATCAAAACTATGATGAGTTCCCACAAACTTTACCAAGTTTTCAACAACAAATTCTTTGTTGTGAAAATTGCGGGGGTCCTCATGCGACTTTTGAATATCAACCGATGAATCAAAATTTTCACGATTCCAATTCTTTCGGTTTTGACCAATTTCAACCCCCGCAATTTCCCGTCATTCATCAACCTCCTAAAGAAATGAGAATGGAAGCTTTGCAAGCCCGAGAAGACCTAATGGAATCGACACAAAACTTTTAAAAAAGGTTTAATCGTATTTCTTTTAGGGAAACACCGAAGGTTTTAATGCAAGCTTGGGACAAATTTTTTGAAGTTAAGCATGCTCAATCCGAGGAGGTACAAGAATTGCTTAACAAACTTCTTCAAGATGTGCGAAACGTAAATGAGGAGCTGGCAGAGTATATTAATACTCCAAGTTGGAACCATCCTGCCTTCTACTACGATGATGATAATGATGATGATGATGATGACAAGGATTATACTATTGCAATCACACCCGTCTTACCGACTATGGAACCCGAACACTCTCTAAGTATGGGGGACGAGCATCTTAGCACTATTCTTGAAAAGGAAGAGTCTAGTGTTGAGGACCTTATCCTTATCCCAAGTGAGTCCGAGGGTATTCTCGACAATATGTGTGATGTGCCTTTTCGTGATAATTCTCCGCCTCTTAGCATTTCAAAAGATCAATTTGAGGATTTCTCTAATTCTAACGATGATTCTACTTCGATTGATGATGATTCTTTCTCTATTGACGACATCAATTATGTTAAGGCATCACCTCCTGATTCTGAGCCCGTCAGCTTAGAGGTGGTGGAGATTGTTATCCCGGAAGTTGGAGGGATTGATACTGATATTCTTCTAACAATCAAAGATGATATTCTTCGTGAAAAATTGTTGAATGTCAATCTTCTTATTGCTAAGATCGAAACATTAAAAGATAATCCCATTCCATCTTTCGATTTTGTGACCAAGTCTTCCTCCACATCTCTTAACTTTTTCTTGGAGGAGACCGACATTTCTTATAATTCTTTACCCGAGTTCGAGACTTTCTGCTTTAATCTAGAAAAGAAAAGTAGTGGCAATCCCACTTCTTATTCGGATTTATCTCTTCCAGATTATGAAGCATTCTTTTGTGATAGTGAACCCGATTCGGGGGATTTCACTATTGATGTGGTGGAGGATATTTTCTAGTGATTCCCCCGGATCCGACCTTGTAGTTTCTTTTCCTTCCAGAACTAGAAATAAGATTTTTGATCTGGGGATATTCATTGAAGTCTAATCCGAGAAATTTCTATCACAGGATGAATTTTCTATCTCATTCATCTGTGATCCCCTTTCTCCAGTGATTAACACTTTGCTTCCATTTTTATCCAAAAATGAGGACAAAGTTATCAATTCTGGTATTCTTGCTGTGGATGAGGAGAAATCTCCTCATCCCTTATCTCATCGGGGCTTGAGAACTTTTAATGAAAGCCCGATGATGATCTTTGGAGAGGACACTTCTAACTTGGATGTTCTGTATCTCTATTTCTATCCCCCTTGACCAGCTCAAGTATAAGGGATCGGGTCAAGCTAAGTGACCTTAAACAAGCGCTTCGTGGGTGGCAACCCATGCTTATCCCTTAGTTTTATTAATGAATAAGTGTTTTGTGATGTGAGGAGGCTCGCCTCTTTCTTTCTCGTGTGCTTGTGTTTTTGTTGTATGTCCAGGATTGCCCGGATTTTTGAAGCCTCTCGTGCTCGTAGTTTTGTCCTTCGTTCACTAGAGCTTCACATCCTCAGCTTCATTTTGGGAATCCAATATCCAAATCTTATCGACTAACGTTTATCTTTAAGCATAATTCATAAACGGCTTAGGATTTACGTAGAAACCCTTCTTAAAACATTGAGGACAATGTTTAGTTCTAGTATGGGGGGATCTATCGATTTGATTGTGCCTGCAGCCGTTGTTTTCACGTAATCCCGTTTTTACCACCAAAATACCAAAAAAATGAAAAAAATTTAAAATTTTTCAAAAACAAAATAAGTGTTTTGTCATAATTTTGACTTTCCTGCTGGGTAGAATAAGAATAAATTTTGACTCGATCGAGCGTGTTGAGCTCTAGCTTGTTCCTTAACTTTTAGACTAAGCATTCGCGGATCTTTGCGAAGAACGAAAAATGATAGAGTTAAGTATGAGTTAGATGCTAAACAAGGATTAGTTGGAAATCTTAAGAGCTCATAAGTGTAGTTTGTGGCTTTTTCTCCCATAAGCTTCTAACCGGACTAATAATACGTGCTATTTTTGAAAATTAAACTTAAATCAACAATTTTTGAAGTATGGATGATATCAATAATTTTAGTTCAAATTTATACTTAAATTTTCTAAAAAGAAATTTTCTCTATATCTTGGTAATATAAAATATATATATATATATATGGAAAAAATGAAAAAAATTTAGTAATAATAATAAACTGTGGGCTAATAAAAGTTTACTGCATTTTGCCGGCTCACAACCGATGTTGCAGTCTTCTAAATAAGGCACATAGTAATTATCCGAGACTGATAAAAGTTTGCTGCATCTTGCCGGCTCACAACCGATGTTGCAGCCTTCTAAAAGGTCGAGGATTTCACCAGTTTAATAGATGTGTAATTATATTAAGTGTAGTAAATGTGAATTAATAAATATAGGGAAAATCTCTTTTTTAAATTTAAATATGCTTTCGAACTAAGACTATTACATTTTAAGTTGTAAATTTATGTATATACGGGAAATCCAAGGGTGTTGAAACCGAAGGTCTATGAGTCCCGATACTAGTCTCTGTGGGGTGTCAAAAGCCTGGTCACTTAGCCGCAAGGTTGGGATGTGCCGAGATGAAAGTCACTACATGGGATGATCTCGCCTTCAAACTCATTACTTTTGGGTGGAATGTGACGCATAGAAATTTTGCAAAACGTTGATCCATGGTTGAAATTCGAAATAAGCACATTCACCTAAGATATAATAATTGTCGGGAACGAAAAGTTTCACAAGGTACAAGTATGAGTAGTGTTAGCATCTTAACTTATATTTAACGGTGATTTCGTTTTTAAGCTTGGTTTGGGATAAGTGAAAAGTCAGGAATGATGAATTTATCCTTTTTAGGGCATTTTAGGATTGAAATCTTTCTTGTTCTATGATCCCTAAAATTTATAAAATAACGAAAGTCAAACATGTTAGTTAGTTGCTTAAAAAGAAAAGTACAAAAAAAAATGAGAAAATGAAAAAAATACAAAAATATGTGTAGGAATAAGTGTATATATTTAAGAATGGTAAAAACGGGGCTTTTCAAAGCTATGATTCTTTAATTTCCCTTGATGAACGCTTAGCTACTTTTCAAGGTAATTAGTCGAGGGGGATTAAGATTCTTGGTTTTCTTAAGTGTTTACATATGGCATTGCGTGAGGACACGACAATAGTTTAGTATGGGGATTTTGGTATGTGCTTAATTACACATACTGTTATCCCATAATATAATCCAAACACAACAATAAGCAAACCCAAATAAGCCCTTTGATAAGCCAGAAATGAAGAAGAGAAGAAAGGAAGAGAGAAAACTTGGAAGGTTAGATTAGAGAGAGAAAGTGGTGAGTTACAAGTGTGACAAATGCAACCAACACCCTCTCCATGTGAGGAAAGGGTTTCTTTTATACCCCTAGCCAACATGTAGGCGTATGGGCTTTTCTACTTGGGTCGGGCTTGGCATATCTTAGGCTTTGAGCCCGAAACACGGACAATATTAGATTACAATCCAAGCTCGTTGAACCCTACTAGCCTATCACTTTATAAGACCCAATTAGACTTTATAAGACCGATAACATTCTTGTTTGCCTTAATATAATTAAGGCTAACAATCTCCCCCAATGTTGAGGTCTCTTTCTTCAAACTCCTCCGTACCACCGATAACATTCTTGTAGGAGTTTTCTTTGTTTTATCATTGTCTCCCCTGACGTTAAAGATATGACTTTTGACGTTTATGCTTTGCCTTGTTTTGGTCTTGTCTTGTTTGTAATGGCTTTGTTCATTCATGATTTGTGATCTTGATCTTGAGCCTTTATCTTTTTTACTTTGAGTTCTTGAGATTGTTATCTTGCATCATCTCCTTGACTTGAATCATCTTGATTTGACTTCCTTGATCATCTTGTGCTCTTGACCAACATGCTCATACTTGTTACATTCTTGTTTGACATATATGATTATAAGTCTAACAATCTTTTTGATGGTGGGGAAGATTAGAATCAACTATCTTGACGTTTAATGATTGACTTTGAAAGCTTGAGTATGAGCATGTGGTTTATGAATCCGACTTCGCTGGAATGAGGCTGCAACACCGTCGTCTAAACCTGAAATAAGACAGGTAGCAATAAAAGATGAATATGGCTTTGT
>BQNB010013445.1:0-76784 GCA_026074375.1 Tanacetum coccineum | reverse complement strand
CTCTACTCTCTTGTGGCACTGTCATCTTGGACACATTAGCAAGAAACGCATTGAGAAGTTGCAACATGATGGACTTCTTAATTTAATTGACATTAAGTCTTTTAAAAAATATGTTTCATGCATGTCTGGAAAGATGGAAAGAAAACCTTATTCACATCAAGTGGAAAGGGCTAAAGATCTACTTGGACTAATAAACATTGATGTATGTGGCCCATTTAGAACTGTGTCAAGACAAGGAGCAAGCTACTTCGTTTCTTTCACTGATGACTTTAATCGTTATGGTTATGTTTACTTGCTGAAACATAAACATGAAGTGTTTGAAACTTTCAAAGTGTATCAAAAGGAGGTAGAAAACCAACTCGGGAAGACCATTAAGTCATTACGTTCAGATTGTAGAGGTGAATATATAAGAAAACAAGCGCGACGGAGTCGCTTTATGTTCCTGATGCCATCGTGCCGTAATGGTCTTCTAGGGTTTCTTTAAGTCGGCTTCGTTCTGACACCGTCTAGAATTTCATGACACCGTCGCTTGTTAACTTTGACGTCGTCGCTTGTAATTGGCGACGTCGTCTCTACGAACTGTATGCTTTTCTTCAAGATAGTTGGTGTAGAGTCGTAGTCTTGTTCGTTTCTTCTCCAATTGAGCCCAAGTCACGTGTATTTCTTCCAAAAGCCATCCAAATGCTAAAAACACAAAAACAAATGATTAAGCACATAATCTGGGCATATTTGCATGATTTAGGGGGTTAAATGACCTCGAAAAAGTGTATAAAATACACCTCATCAAATACCCCTACACTTTAGATTTACTTGTCCTCAAGCAAATGGGCTTTTCTACCTAGACAATAGCAATATTGGGGGCATTTAACCTACTCTTTAAAAGCAGTTTACGACACAACCTCCTAGACCTCATAATTAAAAGCACGGAAAGCATATACTAGCACCTCACATAAGTGTTTGGATTCTCTCTTTCTCTCGGGTGTATAATAAATTATAACAATATGGGGAAACGGGAAAATAACACTTATTACCTATCATAGCATATAAATTACCATAGGCTTGGTAAAGGATCAAAACCTCCACCGCTAGGCGCAAGTACTAGTCATTACTATCAAAGAGGTCTTTTAAAGGGTTGTGATGTGTAGGTGTAAGATAACATTAATGGAAACGGAAACGGATGGGATATATTTGGGGGTGGGTTTTTAGATGAGTTTGGGGTGAAAAGGGTTAGCTAATTATTTATATGAATACACGCTAATTGGGTTGCTAAGCCAAAGACCCGGACAAAGATATACAAACTCTACACAACTCTACATCAATCTCTTTTTTTTCTTTTTTTGAACATAATACATCATAGCTTGGGGTTTATAACACACCCCTACACTTGAGTTTTAGAACTCATAATTACGATCTAACTAGTGACCCGAATTGAGGTGGATCAACATAACATGGAGCTTATTGAGCTCTATTGGGGGTAATAAATGACTTCTTCCCTAATTCTTCATAAGATGAAAACTACCATGAATCCCAGTCATTCTAAAACTGTATTTACAAGGATAAAGACTTAGCAACTGTGTACTCAAATAATTAACTTGGGTTAAAACAATAATGTACTAAAAACGAGTACATACAAGGTAGGCTAACGCGATTTAGGTGTAACAATTGCTTTAAGGGTTAACAATGCTCTTCATTAATAGTCCGGCTTAACTAGAAAATTACGAGAACTGTGAAAAGTATAGGCTCGGAGGGGTGTACTAGGGGTATCCTGCACTAAAAATGAGTGCATGGCAAGGGTGTGGGATAGTTATATGATCGAGGTAACCATCATAACAAATACAGGTTCAAAACATGGGTTAATCCTAGTGCCTCTTATCATTTAGCAAATCCTAATTCTCACTATGCGGTCTTGGGATGCATCACAAAAACAAGTTCTAGATTTTAATACACTACCAGTCCACTCATATAATTTAATACCGATACCAATGCTCCAGAAAAGGCGACAAAGACCATACGTACACATCCGTAATGACAGAATAGACACATATGACTGCATTCGAACCTTAACTCGAAGAAGCTAAAGGTATAAACTATCTTGGGTATCAAAAATGAATATCCGGATTCCTATAGATCTAAAGATGAACCTCACATTTTTGAGGTGGAATTCTGAGGGTTTTTGTGCTAGTCATATAAATTCCTATCCATGAGACGCTATTAATACTTGGTTTTCGTCGGTATGTGTCATAAATTTTTTTAAAATTTTGGTTAAAATTACCTTTTACGTTATGTTTTGATATATTACCCATCATTTTAAGGAACAAGCAAATGGCAATTGAAGGAATAGTTTCTAAGGCTTATTTCCCCTACACTTATGTTGAACATTGTACTCAATGTTCTTTAAAAGTACCCGTAAAACAAATAAAGGGAAAAGAAAATAAGTAAAAAAACTAGTACTCCCCTAGTTTGCTCAATAATGAAGAAGAAACATGCGATAACTGGTTAAATCATCCTTCCAGAATCGTCATATGGAAACTTCCTAAGAACTTCCAAGCTTCTTCTCATCAAATATAACCTGTAAATCAAAGACAAAGACAACTACACCTGGCGTAAAATTGACAGGATATGGTATATACAACGAAACTTTTAGGGTTGACTCTATGAAAGCAGTAAAGATAGGATGAAAGTGATGATATAATTCTATGTTTCTGCAGGTTTACAAGAAAAATACAAAAATTAGAGATTGTACAAAATTATTTTTCAAAAATAATAGAAAAAGTTCAAATCTTCACATGTCTGGGGATTTGACGTCGTCAGGAAAAATCCTAATGCGGTCGCTTGACAATCTAGACGGCGCACACTATTTATTTTCTGACGCCGTCTCCACATACTGTGAAAACTTCACATTCGTTTTTCAGGAAAAATTTCATGCACATAATCTTATTAGTTGTTTCTTGTCGAAAATACTGCATAAAACCTAAAAATTAATCATTACAATCATATGACTCGAAACTGACGCGAATTAATCTAAACAATTTATTTTATATGTTTGAATAAGTTCTTATAAACTAGATATTTTCCCATACACTTATTTGATGCAAAATACCTTTGATTGTTAATAAGACGAAGTTAAAAATAAAACAAAGCATGATTACAAAATAATTCAAATGTAAAAGAATAAATGATAAAGAGTTAAAACACAAGACCCTCCAAAATGCGGGAAAAATAAATATTGGGTTGCCTCCCAAAAAGTGTTTTTCTATATTTATAAGTCTTGTAGCTAGACTCGGAGTCACACGTCCTTACGTGACTCCTCTTTCGTTCTTCCTCATATTCTTCATTCTCATTAAGCTTCGAATGGCTTTACATACACTTTCATCATACTTATACTCGGGCCCTAAATTAAGTTATCCGAGTAGTGGGTTTTCTCATTACCATCATCATCACCTCCTATGACAAATGGTGATATCCTGTGGGTACTAACCCTCGTAAAATTGACGTTCTTAAACATTTCCATTTTGTAAGGCATTTTAAATATAAGTCTCTCATTATCTTCTGCAAACGCAATAGTCCCTTCCTTCTTATCATAAATTAGCCCAGTTTTTTCCACAAAGGGCTTCCTAAATACTACCACTCCCAGATCATGATCTATGATGCTTGTGGTATCTTCTAGTACAATAAAATCATATTCATAAGTAAAATGGCTGACGAAAACCTTTAAGTTCCTAACTCTTCCTACAAAATTGTAGATCTTCATAGGGTTCGACGGTTTCTTTCTTGGTTCTAGTTTACCACTCATGATCCAGTTATAGTGAAGCCTAGACATTACATTGACTAGTGATTCAAAGTCTATATAAAATTGTTTCTTTATAAAGTGACCAATTATGCAAAAAAAATCACGTTGTTCAAACTTCCGGTTCTGATCTTAGCTTTTACCCAAGAAGTTTTGGGGTATTTTGAGATCCATTCGTGATATCCTAATTCTTCTAAGGTGGGGAAGGTATCAAAATTTTCTATGTCCTCCTATTCCTCCTCTTCTTCTTCTTCGACCTCTTCCTTGAACTCATCTTCGCTTTCTTCCTCAACTTTTTCTTCCGCTTTAGCAGTCATCTCATGATCATTGTACTTGGTTGCATTGGGCTTCACATTTTCCAGTCCCCTAGCCTACAAGGTAGAGTGAATAATCTAGGGTCTTCCATCTTTTTAGGCATCTCGCTTTGGATAAATGCGGACCTATATTTTCCTAGCTCTAAGCTCTCCACGTATTTGTCTAGAATTGCATTGTACATTAGAGCATGAGCTAAGACTTCAAAAACTGGTAGGTTGAGATGCAAATCCTTGAATTCATCTTCTAAGGTTTGCTCGGGTTGTTCAGTTTGGTGTGTTCTAATTTTCGTGACCGGTTGTGGTTGGTCTTTTTAGGGATGGTTTGTCTCTTTGCTTCAGAGTTCTTCCTTCTTGTTTTGATCAGTGGATGCGACGTTCACGTGGGCCATGGAGTTTCCTATAGTGTCATGGGTGGAAGTATCATCACGCTTTTTAGAAAAGACTTTCCATAGAATATTAATTTTATTGATCATATCATTTTGTTGTCGTCCGAGTTGAGCTCCAAGGCTAGATAATCTCCTCTCTTAATGAGAGTCAAACTCACTTAGTGTTCTCTCAATCTTTGCTTGGTAACTAGAGGAATAGGTAGAGAATGATCCTTTTTGTGGGCTCGTGAAGGATTGAGTTCATTCCTAGTTAAAGTTTGGCTTATCCTTCTAAGCGTTGATGGCTTCCTTGAAGTTTCTTGGTCCTAGGTTCGTAGTGAACTGCTTACCTCCCACTTCATCGTTGCACAAGGATACATACTTGACGAAAGCTTGCTCGGTATTTTACATGCAGTACTGAGTGTCGTGGGGACCACTGCAGATCTCACATAAAGAAGTGATTTTGTTCACTTGAACAGGTTGTTTAGGAGCAAGATGAGCTTCCATCAAGCGTTGGACATGGTTTTTGAGCTCGATGAGATGACAGTCGGATGTACTCTAGACATCTTAAGGCAAAGAGATTGCCTTGACCGGCTTAGCAAAATCCCTTGGGTCATTCCAAATTTTGTTGTCATAGAGGGCGAGGTCCTCTAATAATGCCTAGGATTCTTTGACGTTTCTGTCACGAAGCTTACCACCGGCCGATTGATCGATGGTTCGTCTTATGGTGGGATTGACATGTTTTAAATTTCGTTGTCATAGAGGGCGAGGTCCTCTAATAATGCCTAGGATTCTTTGACGTTTCTGTCACGAAGCTTACCACCGGCCGATTGATCGATGGTTCGTCTTATGGTGGGATTGACATGGTCATAGAAGATTTGGACTTGGAGCTAAAGATTGATGCCATGATGAGGGAATTTTTTGAGTAAGTCCTTGAAACGAGTCTATGCTTCAGAATGAGATTCTCCTTGATGTTGTTGGAACATCAAGGTGTAATTTCAGAGTTTTACAGTCCTTCCCGGTGGAAAGAATTGAGCAAGGAAACGAGTAGTAAGATCCTACCATGTTGAGATGGATCCTGCTGGAAGACGTTCAAGCCAATTGCTAGCTTGATCTCGGAGGGAAAATTGAAATAAACGTATGCGCGTTCTTTCCCTATTTGCAACATCAAGGTCAAGTGAATCCACTAGTTTTAAAAAATCCTTAAGATGTTGGTTTGGATCCTCAAACTGAAGTTCGTGGAATGAGCATCCGTTTTGCACCAACAGGATGGTGTCGGATCGAAGAGGCACCACATTGTTCCCTTCGGGGAGCTCAATGGTGTTCCTGTAGCCCTCATGTCTAGGTTTGGAGTAATATCCAAGAGTACTGATATGATTTTCATCTCCCATGGAGGTCAACAAAAAGATTTACGAAACAAATAACACAAAGAAAAGATAGACTACGAGAAATCTAATATACTGAAAATAAAATTTTCACTTGATAGGAATCAAGCGAGTAGACCTAAATTAAATAATGGTCGAAACCTAACTATTCCCCGGCAGCGGCACTAAAAACTTGATGCGGTCGTCATAGGACTTCAACAAGAAGTATTAGAACTCCCTAGGCAGAGCACCTAACCGTTGTAGTGTAGTAAGGTAAGACTCGGGGTTGTTATCGTTCTCTAGAGGAATAGCTTAGGAAGGTTTGATCAAGATCTAACAGAGGTCTTCGGGGTTGAGAGAAGATTCTTTTTATGTTTTTATTTTATAGAAAGCAGGTAAAATCATATGATTTGAGAGGTTGGTTTGTTATATCTAATTAAACTAATAATAAAATAAATCTAAACTACTTTGGTGATAACTATATGATAAACGAATGTATTTACTTAATCATGAACTACTCCTTAGCATGTTTCTCCTAGATCTGTTGCTTTGTCATACTTGTGATGATATGTGTAAGTATTTCCTAAGTCATGAATAAATTACACGAACCCGCCATCTATGTAATATTCTGTTAAGGCAACACACAAGTAAGGTAGTATGAAGACTATTACAAGGCCCCTAAGAGTACATTACATGCAATTGAAATATCTTAAGAGGGATCAACCATATTAGGGGTAAGGTAGTATGAAGACTGCTACCGATGGTATCCTTTCTACACACTCGCGTTTTCCTAGACGTCTATGCCAATTTAATATCTTATGGCTAGTTTTCTAAAGCCTAACACGCACATCCATCACAAAAAGCAACATTAAAAGGATCTACATACTAAGTTTCATGCAATCATAAGTAAATACTAATAGATCTAGCCTTGCATGGTAAATAAAGAAGAAGAACAAGAATCTATCACAAAACACATAGACATATCAAGTGATAAAGGATAAATGAACTTCAGTCGATTAAATCATGCAGTTGAGGCTGTTACAAAAGGGTTTTGACACCCTAAAAATGAGCCCAAAGGCTCCCAAAAGTTACACACTTAAAACCCTAAAAACGGATTTGTATATATAGATAAAACCCTAAAAACGGATTTGTATATATAAGAAAACAAATGCGACGGCGTCGCTTTATGTTCCTGACGCCGTCGTGCTCGTGCCGCAATGGTCTTCTAGGGTTTCTTTAAGTTGGCTTCGTTCTGACACCGTCTAGAATTTGATGACGCCGTCGCTTGTTAACTTTTGACCGCTGTGCTTTAATTAGTGACGCCGTCTCCACGCACGTATGTTTTTCTTCAAGTTAATTTGAAGTAGAGTCGTTGGTCTTATCGTTTTTCTCCAATTGTGTGTACAAACCGTGGTTAGAAAGCCGGGTTAGTTTATACCTTTAGACTTTAACTTATTACTAATTTTGTGTGATTTCTTTGTGTGCTATTGTGATCTTTTTGGTTTTGTTAAGTGGTTTTCATATATGTATATTATATCATTTTTAGAGGTAATTGATTATCTTATTTTTATGTGCATATGCGTTGGAGATAAGTATTTCATTTGGTTCACGTGTGCGTGATAATGGAATGATAGACGTGTTCGCGTGCATTCTACGTCAAACTTGATTTTAAAGGTTAAGCGTTTTATTGATAGGGTGGCTTTATGAAGGAATGTTATGCGTTGAAATATGGATGATTGTCATCAAACTTTCCCTAAATAGCATTGGGAAATTAGAAATGAAAAGTTATTTTTTTGAAGTGCGGTTTTAGTGCAGTTATGTATAAAGGTTTACTCAAATGGCTCTAGGTTTTTATATAAATTAATGGTCAATGCAAAAAGTAATAGTAATTATAATATATATATATACTATATTATATAATATATATTATTATATAATATATATATATATATATATATAGAAATAGATATATATATATATATATATATATATATAATTATATAGGGGGCCGATCGGTTTTGGTTAAAAATAAGGGTTTAAGGTGCAAATTTGATAAAACTAGAAGTATAGAGGGATTAGGATTGCAATTAAGATATTTAGTAAAAACCTAAAACATAATTTCTTCCTCCCCATTCATATCCCACGAAATTATGCAGCCCCCAACAAAAAAAAGAACATATTTTGCCTCCATTGTTGATCAAGAAAAGCTTAGGATTTGTTAGGGTTTTTGCGTAAAAAGGTAAGTGTATTAACCTTCATTAATCTTTTAATTCATGTAACATTAATTATGGTGGATTAGGGTTTTATAAAAATACAGATCATAATGATTAATTAGTGTTGTAATTATGATTAGGGTTGAATTTGGGTCATAATCATGCAAATTACATGTTAGGGTTTTCATGAAATCTTGATTTAGGGTTGAGCAGAATTAGGGCTGTGTTCACGAGCGATTTTCTCCATGATGGAGAATGATATTGAAGTGATTCTTTTTTTTAAATTGTAGTACTCTGAGTCTTCTTTCCAGAAAATCCAGCCCCAAGAGTTTTTATGGTCGGGAAGGTTGTCAAATGGTTTTTATAAGATAAGTGTGCAAAACAGTGAATTTTCTGACGGGTTTCAGTTAGGGTTTTGATTTTTCTAAAAATACCTAGACACCTTTTCAAGGGCTAATTTTCACGTGGAAGTAAGTTCATATATTGTGTGTGACCTCTGATTTTTGGCTAAGTATGGGGTGGTGTTTAAAATGGTCAGCTAACATCAAACTTTTAGGGTGTCTGTTATTAGTCAAATTTTGGATACTTGGTGTTATGATTTTCTAAAGGTTATTTATAAAAGAGTATGAACTTTGGGGGGGTAATTGGGGGTTCATAAGTCATATTAGAAACCTGTGGAATTTTGCCAAAAATTATAAAAATGTATAAGTGGTGCGTTTAGGGCGTGCAAGTGAGTCTAAAATTCTGCTCAAATCCAGAAAATTGAAAGTGTAGAAATAAAGTGTAAGCTAGTTATGTACGAATTTAAAAAGGTACAAAATGAGTTTAGAACATTGATAGATCGCTTAGAATCCATCATAGTTGAGGTTACACCTTATTGGAGTGATGACCAAAGTGATGTTAATATCCATAAGTTTTGTTGTTTAGATCTTTGTGAAGCTTCTTGGAAACTTTTTGGATTAAGCTAAGCTAAGGTGAGTTTCATAGTCCCACTTTTACTTTGTTTTAAACTTGGGATGGAAATGATGCTAGTATGGAAATGTTTTGATTACTGTGATAATGTGTTTAAAGTTATGCATGGACTTTATGTGGCTATTATATGTTATGTGCTATATGTTATGTGCTACATGTTTGTGATGTGATATGCTCCATGGCTTAGTGATCAATTAGAGTGGGTTTTGTGGTATGCTCCATGGCTTAGTGATCAATTGGAGTGGATTTGTGGTATGCTCCATGGCTTAGTGATCAATTGGAGTAGTTCTGCGATAGAGACGTCTCGTAATCGTGTGAATGGTATTGTTTTGGATTGGATTTGATTTGGTTTGTATGATAGCTTATATGGTAGTCCATTTATTGTCATGCAGTGTTTTTACTTATCACAGTAATGATTTAATTGGGTTTATATCGTGTCTTAAACCTATGACTCTCACCAACTTTATGTTGACGTTTTTGAGCATCATTTTCAGGTATTCAGTTTGAGACTAATGATGCTAGGAGAAGTGGCTAGAGAGACCTTAGGATTGGCTTGTGGAGTTCTTCTTATATTTTTTTTACTTAGACTTATGTTCTGCTAAATAATTTAAGTCTGGGATTGATTTACTTTTATGTTGGTTTATGCTTTTGCGTGTATGACATTACTTAATAATGCAAGACTCCTTTATCTTGTGTTGGGTATTGTTATGACACATAGTGTCCCCTGTGATTATTTTCTTTTCCTTTTTAGTATCTCTATAGTAGACGCCATTGTGTTGTAACGATATCCATGAAGTTACACCTCGTGCTTCCGCCTTGGCGGGGTGTGACACTTGGATTAGCTGAGAGAACCGCGAACATACTCCTGTAGATAACAAAAACTTCTCCTTTGCCTCCACCGAGTCAAAAGCAATCATAACCCACAAACCACCCATGTATCTTAAATCAATATCGGTGAAGCCTTCATTCCCCAATGCCACTTTTAGATTTTCTAACACTCCAACCTCCTTCACCTTCCCATTTAAACAACATGAGTAATCCTGTGTGTTTACGCAAGAATCATCTAAAACCAACACTGGCTTGCTATCATTCTCCCCATTCCCTTGGCTCTGATTTTTTACCACATTCGCATAGGAACTTACATCATCCCTATGCCCATTGTCCTTAGTATTCCCAATTGATGAGTCTCTGATCTTTCCTTTCATAGCAGGTTGATGACTGCTAGTAGAACCCTTAGGCCTATGGAATCTAGCAGCATTAGCATGAATTCTATGTCTACCAATCCACACCGTACATAAATTACCAACCAAACGCTCCACATCAAAAACTTTAATAAAACGCACAAATCCGAATCTCTTACCAGCCTTTGATCTTTTGTTAGGAATAAACGCATCAACCACATGCCCATATTGTTTACACGCATTCCATAGATCCTTAGCACTCGCTTGCTCAGGAAAATTAGTCACGAACACGGACGTGGAGATCTTCAGCACATCATCCTCCTTAGTTCTCTTAGAACCCATTTGAATCAAAACAAAGAAGATATCACCAATTTGAAAAATCACAGCAAAAAAACCTAAAAACGAGGGGTTAGGGTTTTGGATTTGAAAGGAATTAGGATTAGCTTTTTTTTTTGGAAATTTAATTGGAAAAAAACAAAAAAAAAAGGGAAAACGACAAAGAAGCAAACCCTAAATCGAAAACAACAACCCTATAGATCCTGATCATCAAATCATGAAAATAACTCGATAAGGAAATCAATCACAAAGGAATGATCTCACTATTTCAGGCTTGTCTATGATCGATTAATAAGATGGTAGTAGTTATTGAGATCGGTTAGGGAAGATCGCTACCCTCCACATGGTTTTTTCTGTGGCGTCTTGGGTTCGTGTGGGGTTTTGATAACAAATAATTGAAACTTTTGGCCCAAAGATTGAAGATGAGGAACAAATTCAAACATCACAGTATGATCCATTCTATCTAAATTCATTTCCTTGAGATACACTTATTTACTTGATGGTGGAAAACTGAAACGAAGAAATGAGAATACACAAATAAAACTAAGATAATTTTTAGACATGTTAAACTTATAAAACTGAAAAGTTTCAAATAAGCCACAAAAAGAAGCTTATGAAACACAAGCCTAAAATCAAATAAGCCATAAACTGGTCATACAAGCAGAAACAAACACCCCCTAAATGTAAATAAGTAAGGTCACTGTCAATGACCCGAGTAAAACAAACATCGATCACTAATAAAGGTATCTAATAGGGTTTACAATTTTTTGTCAAGGGAGTTTAAAACTAAGATTAGTCGGTTTTATCAAAATAGCAGTTAATGTATACCAGATTTGAGCATAAATTATTAAAAGTTACGTATTGTTATCAAATGTATATTAGAAGCAGCGTTTATACTCTCGAGTTAAGTTTGAGATAAAAGTATGATATATCTATATTCTACTTTTTCTTACCTCGCTCTCGTGAGACATGGCGTTGTTGTTGCAAGTGAATTCAGTTAAACCCAATCGACACTTTTTAATTATGTCTTAAAAAGTATTAACAATATATAATTACATAAAAGCAAGAAACAAATGAACCTTAAAAAACTAAGGTAGATGATAATGGGATCCGACTAACCACGTGAGAGTATTGTCAGCCGTCATGTGAGATTGTTTTTTATAAATCCTTTTTTTTTCTCCATTATTGGACATTACTATTTTTAATATTTATAATACTTTATATATATATATCTATCACTTTTTCTTTTCTTTGCAAAACTATTCATAAATACCATGAAAACGAGCGAACAGATAGGGTTGTTGTTCGTCAATAAATACGTGTTTGATACAATGAACTTTCGACAAGTTATGGGCAATTGGATTTTTATACTTTTATAATAAAGTTCAATAAGAATAATGATTGTGATTGAAGTTGTCCCCTTACATATGTGTTTAAGTGACACTTGGGGTCACATTTATCTTGAGAAAAACAACATAGGAAAAAACTCAAAAAAATCTTGTCGAATTTTGCAAAAAAGTTTAGATTGTAAACTTTTTTAGTTTTTTAAGACAAGTATAAGATATTATTTAAATCATGATTTTGATATACTATAACTAACAAAATACTGTAGATAATTTAGGTTGAGTCTACCCAGAAGCCCAATCTTGTATCCATGTTGGGCCTATATCAGTCCAGCTTTGCTAATGTAACAGTAACACATACTCCGTAATTCAAAGGAACAAGCAAAATTACCGCGTGTTGCTGCGGGCGTTAATTTTTCGCGTGTTGTTGTGGGGCATTAATTTTTTTTTTCGGGTTTATTTTTTCGGGTTTATTTTTTCGGTCTCATGTTTAATAGTTTGTTTTGTTCTTATATTAAATGACAATCGCGTTACAACGCGGACACGTTATTTTTTTTTTTTTTTGCCCGATTGTAAACTTTTTAGTTTTTTAAGACAAGTATAAGATATTATTTAAATCATGATTTTGATATACTATCTATAGCTAACAAAATACAGTAGATAATTTAGGTTAAGTCTACCAAGAAGCCCAATCTTGTATCCATGTTGGGCCTATATCAGTCCAGCTTTGCTAATGTAACAGTAACACGTACTCCGTAATTCAAAGGAATGATGACGCATATAATATTATATACATGGAATTCCCCTTTCATAGTTTCATTTATCAGCCTTTTCGAACCTTATGTAGTTAACATGCAAGTACAGCAACTAGAAAGACAATATTTTAACCTCGAATTCTAACTCCAGTTCATCCTTGTTGAACTTTATCGAGCACTTGTTTTCGGACCTAAACCCTTATAGTTAACCAAAATGTGGTGATTGGTGTATTATCGAGATCGAATCAATTATATACATATACTATAGGGGTTGAAACGATGTCGTTTCTTCCCCCCTTGCTACAGTACATTTTTTTTCCCCATTTTATTGGGCTCCCACTTTGGGGTGGCCCAAATGTTTTTTTTTTAAATTTGTTTGGCACAAAATAGGGGAAAAAATATTACGAAAGTACCGATTTATTCAGATAAAAAAATACGCGGAAACATTTTCGATACCTAATAACTTTAAAATAATCGACAGAGTCACAAACGTACAACTTTAGATTGCATTAAACTGTGTCATTTTACGCCACTAAAAACCATAAAAAAAACCCCATATAGCAAATTTTTAGTTTTTTAAGACAAGTATAAGATATTATTTAAATCATGATTTTGATATACTATCTATAGCTAACAAAATACAGTAGATAATTTAGGTTAAGTCTACCAAGAAGCCCAATCTTGTATCCATGTTGGGCCTATATCAGTCCAGCTTTGCTAATGTAACAGTAACACGTACTCCGTAATTCAAAGGAATGATGACGCATAATATTATATACATGGAATTCCCTTTCATAGTTTCATTTATCAGCCTTTTCGAACCTTATGTAGTTAACCTGCAAGTATAGCCACTAGAAAGACAATATTTTAACCTCGAATTCTAACTCCAGTTCATCCGTGTTGAACTTTATCGAGCACTTGTTTTCGGACCTAAACCCTTATAGTTAACCAAAATGTGGTGATTGGTGTATTATCGAGATCGACTCAATTTGAACAAAAGAAAGATATCTACTTGTATAACCAAACGTGGATCTTGATTACCAAAGAGTGTAAACACTAAAGTTGGGCTGGTAAATGGTAATGGCATTGCGTCTATGTCTCACATTTGGGTTCCTTAAACGGGCCTGTTGTTGCATTAAATGGGGAGTCCAATCCCTATTCGGGACCTTAGACTTTTTACTTTTCATTTTTACCCTTTTGAGTTTTACATCATATTTATGTATAGTATTACTACTACAATTGTCAATTTATAACATTGTTATACATCATTTTCATTGTGCATTGCTTTTGGTGTTGATCAAAATATTTTCTAAACGATGTCGAACTAGAGATACCAAGCTACATCAACAAGTTTCACACTATTCCGTTACGAACGTGCATATGTACCACAGAAGGTCTCACATGTATCTCATTTTGAATTCACCAACAAATGTAAGTGTAGCTGGCATAGTTTGGACTTTGGGGTTTATTGGTGGATACGAAATTTTAATGTTACAACAACCTCAAAATAGTCATTAATTTTTTGTACTTGTTGAGTTTATCTCGCATTAAAATGAAAGATATGAAAGGGAGTTGAAGATTTGTGTGAATTAATAATGACTGTAGTCCAACAGATAACCCAAAAGTAGGAAAAGTGTCCCTGCATGTATTATTTGGCAAATGCAAACGTTACCCAATGTGTCTCCAATGTCAAATATATGTCCATGTCATGTCCCACTCAACTTTTCTTCTTGTATTCCCGATCATCATATATATTCGAGACATATCTTCCGATTCAATCACATCTTCTATTTTAGTTTTCAAGAAAAGAAAAAAAAAATAAAGAGAATTGGCCGGAAAACCCTGATTCACAATGTCTTTTGACATGAGTTAATGTTCATCCTACAAATAATAGGCCTGACAACTCTCATGACCCAATGAAATACCAAATGAAGTAAGCAGAAGCCGAGACTCGAACTCTTTACCTTTTATCTACAAAATATCTTCATTAAGCAAATGGATTTTTCTAACACATCTTTTATTTTAGTTTTTTTAGCTAGGGTATTATGGTCGCGCACACTCCATATTTACTTTTTTCGTTAACTTTTTTTTACATCAAGTCGTAGTGTGATTATTTAACCAAAATATTCACTTAAGACAATTGCATCTCACAATATGTCTTACATACAATAAAAAAATGTTTTTGTGTAAGCAAACGAATACAATTTTATTAGTAAAATTCAAATTGTAATAAATACGATTAACATAAAATCAAATAGATACATAGCAAAGGCTCAGACAAGAATCTTATAAACGATAATTAAATAAAACAATAATATAGTCAAAAAAGACTTGCTAGATCATCAACGAAGCACTAAAAAGCTGAGAAACGTGTTTTACACGCTTCCCTTAAAACATATTCGCCGTATGCTTCCTAAGGTACAACAATAGAACAGTAAGTTGTATCGTCGTACATTGCAAAACTGTCTTGAGTATCACCTTTTCATATCGTATTCCTTACGTTGAAAATCAATAATACTTAATGATTTGATGTTATTAAAAACTAAGAAATTAGGTTTCTATTTATACACAATAGACTCCTTTCAAGTTTACTCATCTCATCGATTTGGGATAAAAAAAAAACCAATTTTTCCCTTTAAGCATGATATTGACTGCTTAACTTTAAGACATCCATCTTGGACGCATAAAGGCTCATTCGAAGCTCTCTTCAAGAAGAATGCAAACACACAAATTATTATTTATATATATATGACACATACATATAGATAATTGTGTCCAAAATTTATTAAAAGTCATTTTTGCCAACCAAAATTTTCCAACAATCCCCTATATTAATGGAAATTGGCCGCAATACACAAAAGTTACAATGAAATTCAAACAGAATAGTTTTGCAAAGGATAATTGGTGTGGCACTTTGGACCTTCCCTTGTGAAATACACTAAGTGCCTAGCTGTCAGTAGACGCGATGTCTTTGAGCTCAATTGTTGTTTGAGTAGACAACAATACACTTCATACAAGAATCTCCCTAAGATCGTCAAGTTCTCATAGTCATGTCCATTATGGTCATAAACATTAGCCTGGTTCTGCAAGATCTCTAAGATTTGCGTCCTCACATTTCTCTATGAAACGACCTCACTTATCTCTTAAATAGGTGATTTCATCTTGAATAATTAAAATTTACATGCTTTGGGATTACATCTTGAATCATTAAAGTAATATGTTAAACCTCACAACAAGTCATAATAATAAGATTGGACTAGGAAGTTACGAAAATTTAAATTAACTCCCCCATAGTGGCTTCCCTATTTTATAAGATTGTTGAACTAAAATCTTGGGATCTTCAATCAACTGGGTTTGGTTTTCCTTACTATAGACTCATTCCTTAAATGAATTTAGTTCCATTCGTTTAGACAACTAACTAACTAACTATGTGCATAAGTCGTTCGTAAGAGGATCCGCGATGTTATCCTTTTACGTTAAGTTATCAATCATGATAACACTAGTTGAGAGTAGTTGTCATACCATCCAATTTCTGCAACAGAAATATCTTGAATTAACTTAATACATTGTGATACGAGCTTTGTCGATTTCCAGTGTCGTTACCGGTTTACGCCATCTTGGTATGTCCTATACGAATAAATGTAGCAATCATATATTATCTATAAATTTGTCTCAAATGATAAATTCAGGTTCCATCATAAATTTAGCTATAAAAGTCTATTTGAAATAATTTTAAGATTTCTAAGACATAGCTTCTCACCTAGCGCAAATACATCCACTCTAGTGAATCTATATACAAGAATCCATATTTCTATTACTATATCATTTGATAGACATTTGATATCTTCGATAATAGAATATCGTAAGTATTATAGTACTCGTGTAATACTATTCAAATGGTCATCAATTGTATTACTATAATACTAGTATATCTACTTAGCCTGATTATTACTTATAAACCATGTCTTACACACATCATTAAACATATTAGATGCCCAATATTCTGTGAGTATTTTAAATGGGCAACACCAATACCTTTATTCGAAATTAATTTAAAATGATGTCATTGAGTTCTAGTTAGGTCAGAATCCCTCACATTGAACCTCTCATGAATATTGTCCTTATAATGTTTTTGACTTCAAAACAAATCCATTTTATTTTACGATTTATGTTTTGAGAACCATATTCAACAATCAATATAGGTCATGTCAAATATTGACTAAACATGTCAAAGGGACCCATATTTGCTTCATCCATTATCAGGGTTCTCACATTGCCCGTCAAAGGGACCCATATTTGATCTAGATACTATAATGATCCATCACTCCTACGTATCAACTGATCATCTAGCCCTCGCAGCATTTCTGCTGGTGCATTGACAGCCTCAGATGCTTCATTCTGAGCCGCTAGTATATTATCCTTGATACTCGACTGAATGGTCATGTTTATTGCTCTAATTCTATTAGGCTTAAATATCTCCTTTCGACTTAGTGCATCGGCTACTACGTTTGCCTTATCAGGATGATAGCGAATCTCGCAGTCATAGTCGCTGAATAGTTATATCCAACGACGTTGGCGCATGTTCAACTCTTTCTGATTGAAAATATGTTGGAGACTCTTTTGGTTGGTGTATATGACGCTTTTTGTCCTATATAAGTAATGTATCCAGATCTTAAGGGCAAATATTACTGTTCCTAATTCCAAATCATGGGTGGTGTAATTCTTCTCATGGATTTTCAACTGTCTAGAGGCATATGTTATCCCCTTTCTTATTTGCATCAGTACACAACCTAGTCCTAATCCTGATGTATCGTAGTATACCACAAAATCTTTTGATCCATCAAGGAGTGCTAGAACAGGTGCATTACAGAGCTTATCCTTCAAGGTTTGAAATTCCCTCTCTTGTTCTTCTCCCCAAACGTACTCCTTGTGTTTCTGTGTCAAAATAGTAAGGTGTTTGGCTGTCTTGGAGAAATTCTCTATGAATCGACGGTAGTATCCTGCTAATCCTAAGAATGAACGAACCTCTAATGGAGTTCTAGGGGATTCCCAATTCTTAACGGCCTCAATCTTGCGGGAGTCTGCGTGTAAGCCATCACCGTTAATCACATGCCCACGAAACTACACTTCTTGCAAACAGAATTCACACTTAGAGAATTTTACGTACAGTTTCTCCTTCTTGAGCAGTTCCAAGATTAACCCTAGGTGCATCTCATGCTCTTCCTTAATCTTAGAGTAGATCAAAATGTCATCTATGAACACAATCACAAACTTGTCTAGGTAAGGTCTATAACTCGGTTAATCAAGACCATGAATACCGCTGGTGCATTCAGCAGACCAAAGGGCATTACTGTGAACTCGAAATGTCCATATCGAGTTTTAAATGCAGTCTTTGGAATGTCGTCCTCGTGCACTCTCAGCTGATGGTATCCGGACTGAAGGTCTATCTTAGAGAAATATTATGATCCTTGCAGTTGGTCAAATAGGTCGTCTATTTTTAGGAGGAGATATCGGTTCTTGATGGTTAGCTTATTCAACTCTCTATATTCGATACACATCCTAAATGAACCATTATTTTCTTGATGAACAATACTGGTGCTCCCTAGGGCGATGAACTTGATCGAATGAAACCCTTATCCTAGAGTTCTATGAGTTGACTCGACAACTCCTCCATTACAGAGGGCGCCAAACGATAGGGAGACTTTGTGACCAACATTGCTCTAGGGATTAAGTCAATACAAAATTTGATTTCTCGGGATGGGGGTAATCCTGATAGGTTGTCAGGAAATACCTCGAAAAGTTTCTAACGACAACTATGTCCTTCAGTTTCTGCTCTTTGACTTTTGCACTCTTAGAATGTCTCACCATCTTTTCTGGCCTTTCTCCTAAGACTCTAAGTATTTCGCCATTTGGTAGTGGGATCCTAACTACCTTCTCATGAAAAACAATCTCGGCCTTGAGCCTGGACAACCAGTCCATTCCTACGATCATATCAAAACTTTTGTGTTCAAACGGTATCAAGTCGATATCAAAGATGTGACCTTCTATCTCTAGTTTGTAACCTCGAATAACCTCATTGATCTCTACTAGTTGACCGCTAGCTATTTCGATCTCATAGCTAAAACCTAAGTTACTGGGTTCTATGTCTAACATAGGCATGAAAGTAGTGGAAACAAAGCTATAATCAGCACCAGAATCGAATAGAGTTGTAGCATAGTGATTGTCTAAAGTGAATGTATCAGTCACTATGTTTGGTCCTGGCGAGCCTCCTCTGCTTCCATCATAAAAGCTCTTCCACGTGCCTGATCGCCATTGTTCCTACGACCTTGTCCTCCCTCGAAAACCATTGCTTGATTTGGATGGTTTCCTCCCGGTCTTGGGGATCAGTTCAACCTAGGACATGCTGCCTTGTAGTGGTCCATACCACCACATTCAAAACAAGCTCCACGAGCAGCAGTCGAGTTTCTAGCATTTGGGGGATTCATTACCCTAGGCCCTACCCTACAATCCTTGGCAAGGTGTCTGAAGCGATTGTAGTTCGTACACAAGCGACAAGGTACCTCAGGTTGATGGTGATAGTTGCAGTTTGTGCATTTGGGTGCATTACCAGTGTACTCCTTCCTAACAGGGTTTGTGGTTGTGGCAAACGCCCTTCCTGTCATAGACCTCTTGTTATCATCCCTAACATTTCGATCCCTACTCGGCTACCTATTATTCCCTCTCTTTTCAGAAATCTTTTTCAACGCTCCATTCGTAATTGCCTCATCGGTTAGCATTCCAGCTTTTAGTACAACACTCTGAATTGTTGTTAGCTCTATTGCTGCCACCATCACACAGATTGGTGGAGCAAGGCCATAGATGTACCTCTCAATTCTCTTATTCTCAGGGGTAACCAAATGAGGGACTAACCTAGTAAGCTCATAGAATTGATCAGTGTACGCAACATGGCCAGCTCCGACCATGGTGTGACACCAAAACTCAGTTTCCAGGTTCTGCATCTCGTTGTTTGGACAGAACTCCAATCTTGCCAAAGTCTTAAAGTCTTCTCAGGTTATGCCAATTTTGGCTTCCCGGCCTCTAGTCTGGACATGGGAGTTCCACCATGTTAGTGTCTTACCAATAAGAGAACTGACAATATACTTAACCTTCTGGTTCTCCCCACACCCACTCATATCTTGGACTGATTCCATTTTCTCAATCCAGCGAGTATAGACTATCACACCACCTTTCTATCATACTCCTTTGGGTTACAAGCCAAGAACTCCTTGTATGAACAACCACCTCGTCCGTTGTTCATAGTCCTAACATTACCCTGGTTGTTGTCATTGGTGACGTTATCGTCTTGGTTCTTATTGTTTCCTTGGTTGTTAACGTGGTTTCCTACTAGTGCTATAATAGTAGGTAGTAGGTTTTGTAACTGTTGAGCGATGATAGTAGCAGAGTCAGGGACTCCACCACTACCATTCGCTCCGTTACCTCGACTACTTCCTTCACTACCCTGATCACTTTATTGGTCATTTTGACCACCTCCTTGGCTACCTCGGTCACTCCCTTGGCCATTCCTACCACTTCCTATTTGATCTCCTGACCTCTCACCTTCTCGACCATCCTTTTCACTTGTCCCTCCACCTCGTGTTGCAGCAGTGCGTCTACCAGCATTGCAAGTTGTCATTGTTGAAACCATTATCTACACGAGGGTGTGTACAAGTAATCATTACGTCGGTAAGGAAATTCGCTTGACAGCGGTCCTAGTATATTATAGTACGCTTATATATATACGGTCCTAAGGTGTCAACACTGATTTGCGTGAGCGGGATGACTAAGTCCGCGTGGGTTGTAATTCATTTATAATTACGTTGGCCACCGTATTTATAGTTGTATGTATGTAGTGTTGAGCAGAAGTCCACGTAGAACTTTGCATGAATTGATATCATAGCATTCACATAGCAATTGACATAGAATCTACATAACATTCATACACGTAATCACAAGCACATAGCATTGTCCAAAATAAATTTGAACTTTTGCACAAATGAAAAGCAATTGAAATGAATTTGAGTATCATTTTCCCCCAACGGAAAATAGTTTGAAAAGTGGGGATACGAGAACTCACCTTAACAAGATGATAAGTAGCTGAATATATGACAGTCAAACAACGGCATACGACGGCTTCCAGACACGACCTGACAATTTGTTTGACTTAGCTTTATGTTTGAAACGTGTACTTAATTGTGATGCATAGGAGTTTTAAAAATGTTCTGTGTTACTGCTTTTAGTAATATTGGTTGCGTTGTGGTCGGTGATTTAGACACGAAGAATATACGCTAAGTACGTACTTTAGATAATATGTATACTTATACTATTTAAGAAAATAGACAAGTAAAATAGCTTGACTTAGATTATAGACGCAAATGAATATGTTTCGGTAAATCCATCCGGTAACCCTAGTTAACTTGTTTAATATTATTTGTTGTACGTAATGACACGTTTTAATTCTACAAAACGTTTCGGGGAAGTTTTATAATTTATAAATTTATAAAATTATAAAATGTATTTTTCGTCCTTTAGTCGATTTATTAAAATAATATTATATTATTATTTTGTTGAAAAAGTAAGATTTTGAAAAATATACTAAGTATAGGATTTTTATGAAATTTTGGCATGACCCGTTCGTTTATAAAACGTTTTCCCAAGGTTCTCAAACCTTATTTTCCAAACACTTTTCCCAAAATAATTAACCTTTCGACAATTACCCAAAATCTACGCTTTCACAACGATTCATCAAAATCCTTCTTTCCAAGAGATTAACTTGTCGATAACGAGTATAAATCATTTTCAAAATACGTTTTAAGAGCTTAACACGAAAATTTTCCACTTATTGGGCCTTAAGGCCCAATAGGAAATCCAATAGGTTATTAGTAAGTATAAAAATACGATTCAGGCCCAATACTAAAGCCCATTAGTAAATATAAACCCAAACAATCATTATCAAAATAAGTCAGACCACAATAAGTCCACAATAAGCTATGGCTTATTGGGCCTTATTGGGTCGTGAGCCTCATAAGCTCGTATCTAGTATGTTTAACTTGATACAATAAACTAATAAGCTACGTAATATATTTTGTTATCCCAAAAAGCTATCAAAATAAGCTTACAAAAATATGACATAAGAGGTAAATAACCAAAAGCACTCGCTTTTTGTCTCTTGTGGTTTTCGAACCATAAATAAGCCCAAATAAGCTCACTAGAGCTTATAAATAAGCCAAATAAGCTATATTCTAAAATAAGCAAATAATGTTATCTCACCAACGCAACCACTTTATCAAAATGACCAATCCTCACCTTCCTTTTTCTTTTGAGTTCGAACCAAAACGCACCCTATAAGGGGTTTCGTACCTTTTTCGTGTTTGATTTTTTTGAAAACGCACCGCACAACTAACATTTATGCCTCCTTTTATATACAAAAGTACAAGAGGGTTTTGAAGACGAGATCGACACGAAACCAAACAACCCAAACGTTGTTTTTCCTTTACCCAAACCTTTTAAAATCAACCCAACACGCTTAAACCTTCATGTTTTCGATCAAAGTTGGAAAATTTATGGATTTTGTGTGTGTGTGTGTGTGTTTATTTTCGGACGCCACAAGGAGGAGAAGAGAGAAAGAATTTTGTGTTGTGTGTGTTTTCAAATGAAAGTGTGTGTGCAAAAGGAATAATATCTAGCAAAGGACTAGACATAGTTCCAAGATTTTTGCCTTGTTGTCCCCTAAGGGGTGTTCGACCGGATTTGGATCTAAAGAGGGTCTTAGTTGCTTTGTTTTGCGTTGGGTTTCCTTAATACTCGTTGTTCGTGATTCTAAAATGTGACCCGAAGTTTCTTAGTATTTTTATTGTGTTTAAAATCACATTTACATGAATTTATACTATTTATAGGACATGTTTTATAGTTAAATTGCCTTAGATTTTGTATTGATAATTTTGAACGTGCCGGAACGCGTTGTTTGACATTCTAAGCCGTTTGCAGGACAAACCTCCTGGGAATGAATCAATTAAGGTTGTAAACCTCTAAAAAGGTTTAACGTATGAAATAAAGATTTATTGACCAATAAAAATTTAGATTGACTACCGTCAACACGGTAACTGACCCGACGAAAACAGTAAAAGTCAAAAAGTCAAAGGACTAAAATTGCACATTGTGGAATTAGAAAATTCACAAGGGTTACACTACGCATATCAATTTGTTTTCTCATCACCAAAAGAGATCAATTAACTACTTAAACTTAAACATTTATCAGCTTATAGCTTCATTCATATGTGTTCAAGACATTGCAAAAAATTCAAATACGTAACATTAACCTACATGGGAAAAGTAACCTAATATATTAAATCAGCTTATAAACATAGAGAAAGATAATATTAATGATATTGGGTTGTTTATGTTTTGTGGCGTTTTTGTATGAAAGAACCGGTTTATAACATTGATACGGTGATGTAGAAATACCGTGATGTCTGTTGAGTTGAGCGGATTTTTTTATCTGAAATACTTGGCACAACACAAAACAGATAATTTAATAAAGCTAACAACACAAAACAGAAACGGAGCAATATCATTTGATGTTGCGTTGTTAGCTATCACGCATTATCCCGTTCTATTGATCTTGTACGTTTCCTCGATGCAGCAACTACAATACTCCTAACCCATACTGAGTCGTCTTTTTAGCTCTATTAAAGTAGCTATGAATCAAAACATTACCTGCAATATGTGAAGTATGTCCATTGTTCCAGCAATATCCTTTCATTTTTGAGTGCACCAACAATAGGATAATAGCAGAAGCTGCTTCAAAGCTGAGGAATCTTAATAATTTATCATTCATTATACGGTCGGCTTGTAATATCTGTAATTAATTATATAAAGTATAAAATTCTTGTAATTAAATGATAGCTGATATAGTTCACACATGCTACAACTTGAATTGCATGTACCTTGTACATTAGAGTGCATAGTTGCTATGGTATTGATGAAGATAAAGTTATACTCGGTTCGTCTTCCTTACGATGTCCATTCCCTAGGACTTTGATTTGAATCCACTCTCCCCATGTATCAGCTTGGCTATGACCATCGCTGCCATTTTTCTACACAGAATAAATTTCATCGTATACAAAATCTGTTACCTCTAATAACAATAGATAAAGACAAATATGATGAGAGATTTAGAAATTTAATGATAGAAATCCTGATTGTGGAATAACCAATCATTTATCGTGTTCTCTTTATATGTGAAATTGCATTCTGTACAAAGCCAATAGATATAAGAAGAATTTTCTTATAAGATGAGCAGTCTCGTATCTGGAAATTCTAATCACTATAAGTTTAGCCAAAACACGAACACATTTCACCTAACTTTCAAGTCTGAGGTACCTAAACTCAATCAAACCAAACCGTGTCTATCTCTTTAAATTAATAACTCAAGCCACATTCAAATTTTAGAATCAGTAAACCCCCAAAATGGTTCATTTGTCCACCAATTCTTAAGGTTGTTTGTTTTGGCTTATATTACTGATTTTTTTCATAATCGAAGCAGTTTCATCCATAAACCTTATGGCTTATGTAATTCAGGAATAAACATATAAGCACTTAAATAAGCAATGCATAACACATCTGATTTATCCCGGCTGAATGCAATATTAATATTTGCTGTAATTTTAAGCTTTCCTGTCATTTTAATCTTTGTTACCATAACACATTTGATCACCCTCAAAATTACACACTTAGCGAGGTTTGAACAACCCTTAATTTGATACAAGAGTTTTAAGCAATGCAAAATTGTTTTAGTTCTTTGTCTCAAAACCGACAAGAGTATACCCCTAATCCAGACAGCCCCTAATCCAAACAGCTCCTAGTCAGACGCTATAATTGTAAGCAATGCAAATATAGTTTAGTTATGTGTTTCAAACCCGAAGTACACCCCTAATCCAAACAGGCTTTAATTTGATGCTGCAATATTAAGCAATGCAAACATAGTTTAGTTCTAAGAGACATCCCTTATTACAATTTGAAAATTTTTGTGCACCCGATCCCTATTAAACCTAGTTCCGCCATCATACGTGTGTCTTATAAACCATCTAATTTCAACTAACATATTTCTTGGTGATTATTTCGACTAAACATCAATGGATAACTCCGTATGAGGTATATGTATATAGCAACTTACATATTTCGATATTTCATAAGTTAAAAAAAGTACATTTAGCTGATATTAAAATGCGTACCATCTGCGACAGATTAATCCGAATAGAAGCCTATTCCTTCTTAACATCCATAGAATTCTTTGGTTGACCTCTAACCACATTAGCCACAACAGTTCTTACTCCCTTCGACATTCTCTTACAAAACACCTAAAACCAAAAAAATTAGGGTGTATTTGTATAAGCTTGTTATTAAATCTATGAGATAATAATCACATAAGAAAATTATAATGAATATGCATAGGAAAACAAACCCAAAAGCAAAAAGTTGTTGCTCCAATCCTTCAACACAATCTTATTATCCTTGAACACCACGTCTCAAACTGGAAATAAAGGCATAATAACAAAGAAACCTAAAATGGTTTTAAAAGAATCAACATATTCAAGTTTTATTAATTTAATTAGGGTTTACAAACCTTACGACAATGGAAAAAATTGAGGCTTTACATACCTAGGCTGATCGATTCCAACATCCCAAATCAATAACTAAAATATAAAAACCCACAATTAGGTTATAAGAAACATAAAAAGAACATGCCTGTCAAAATCAATAGCATACCCATCACAACAACAAAGTGGTTTTGATGAAAAACAAAATTAAACCACATACCTGCAACAACCCCAAATTACTGCATGAACAAAAAAAAGAGGCGGTGGATCATTTCAGGCGAGGTGTTTTAGTTACAGTAGAAAAAAGCAAGTGCGGGGTGTTTTAATTGGAAACTATATGCCAACTCTCCCCAACGTGTATAACAGGGTACATGGGAAGAAAATAAATTAACGAAACTTAATATGGGGTTTTATATTTTCCTACACATATCAGTTTGTTTGCTGATCACCAAAAGAGATTAATTAACTACTTAAACTTAAACATTTATAAGCTTATAGCTTCATTCATATGTGTTTAAGACATTGCCAAAAATTCAAATACGTAACATTAACCTACATGGGCAAAGTAACCTAATATATTAAATCAGCTTATAAACATAGAGAAAGCTAATATTAATGATATTGGGTTGTTTATGTTTTATGGCGTTTGTGTATGAAAGAACCGGTTTTTAACATTGATACGGTGATGTAGAAATACCGTGATGTCTGTTGAGTTGAGCGGGTTTTTTGTCGAAAATACTTGGCACATCACAAAACAGATAATTTAATAGAGCTAACAACACAAAACAGAAACGACGCAATATCATTTGATGTTGCGTTGTTAGCTATCATGCATTATCTTGTTCCATTGATCCCGTACCCTTCCTCGATGCAGCAACTACAATACTCCTAACCCATACTGAGTCATCTTGTTAGCTCTATTAAATTAGATATGAATCAAAACATTACCTGCAATATTTGAAGTATGTCTATTGTTCCAGCAATAACCTTTAATTTTTTAGTGCACCAACAGTAGGACAACAGTAGAAGCGGCTACAAAGCTGAGGCATTTTAATAATTTACCATTCATTATGCGGTCGGCTTGTAATATATGCAATTAATTATAAAAAGTATCAAAGTCTTGTAATTGAATGATAGTTGATATAGTTCACACCTGCTACAGCTTGAATTGCATGTACCTTGTACATTAGAGTGCATAGTTGCTATGGTATCAATGAATATGAAGTTGTACTCGGTTTGTCTTCCTTACGATGTCCATTCCATAGGACTTTGATTTGAATCTACCCCCATGTATCAGCTTGGCTATGACCATCGTTGTCATTTTACTACACAAAATAAATTTCATCGTATACAAAATCAGTTACCTCTAATAACAATAGATAGAGACAAATATGATGAGAGATTTAGAAATTTAATGATAGAAAGCCTGATTGGGAAATAACGAAGCATTTATCGTATTATCTTTATATGTGAAATTGCATTCAGTACACAGCCAATAGATATGAGAATAAATTTCTTATAATAAAAGTAGTCTCGTATATGGAAATTCTAATCACTATAAGTTTAGCCAAAACATGAACACATTTCACCTAACTTTCAAGTCTCAAGTACCTAAGCTAAATCAAACCAAACTATGTCTATCTCTTTAAATTAAGAACTCAAGCCACATTCAAATTTTAGAATCGGTAAACCCCCAAAATGGTTCATGTAACCCTTGCGGATTTTCTAGTTCATAATGTTCTATTTTAGTCCTTAGACTTTTATCATTTTCTATTCTCGTTTGATCAATTTCTGGGATTTATTAGTAATCTGTTTATTATCTATTTAATCATTAGTACTATTATTCTCTTAAATTATCTCATTATAGATGATTTTATTCATAATTGATCAATTCCCGAGAGATTTTCCCGCAAACGGCTTAAAATCTCAAGCAATGCGTCCCGACACGTTCGTTAATGATCCATATTAAATTTAAAGCAATTTAACTTATTTACCTATAGTGTAAATAGTCAAAGTTTATCTAAAAATATTTTTACATTCATTAAAACTACTAGGAAACTTCGAGTCACATTTTAAATCACGGGATTAGACCATTTAGTAACCCGACAAGAGCTAAAACGCTCCTAGAATTCCCCTAGAAGCTTCTAGCCAGTTTTAGCCCCACAAGGGAGCAAGGAGGCACTATTTTAGCTTGTTGGTTCCATGATAGTACTAACCATTGTCTTATATGATTTTAAAACACACACATTCATTCATTATTTCACACATATCATAAAAATTGTCTCTCTTTCTATCCTTGCTTGCGTCCGACCAACAACACACACACAAACACCATATAATTTTAACTTTGATTAAAAAACATGAGAGTTTCAGTGCTTCCGGGTTGAATTCAATAGGCGCGGGTTCATTAAAATAATGTTTGGGTTGTCGGTTTAGTGCATAATTGATTGGTGGGATTCACACCGTAAATATATATAATATATAGTAAAATATAAAATATATAAATAAGTGTAAAAACCAACAAGATCAATGAAACCGAGAAGTAGTATAGAGTGTTCCCGGGTCGTTTATCCCCAACGAGGCCCGGAATGGGAGGGGGGGGAAACGATAACGATCGAGATTTTTTGCAAGTTTTGAAGGAAGAGGAATTGATTTGAGAAGTTGAAAAAAGTCAAAATTATATTAGATGACAACGAAACAAAAACGTTAAGAAGGGGAAGAAAAACCTAGAATTTATGAAATTAAACTTGAAAAGAGGGGCCCCGGGGAATCCCGAACAAAGAGGTGAGGGGAAAAACCTAAATTCTTTTAAATATAACCCTACGGAGAATTTTTCACTTCTAACTACTCTTAGGGATCAAATAACGAAGAATTGGAAATAAAGTCTAGGACGGGAAAACGGAATGTTCGTTTTGACCCAAAAACGTGGATGCGTGTGTGTCACCCCTCAAAACAAAAAATCCTCGTACCCGGATCCGTTCTTTAAAAAAGGAAAAAGAGTTATAAAAAAATGACCCTACGAAATATTTATATTTTTTTCTACAAATAGATGATTAAATTATTTTTTATATTTTTTTTATATATTTTTTTAAATTTTATAAAATTAAATTTTTTATTTTATATAGATGTAATTATTTATTATTTTTTATAAATTTATAAAAAATTAATAATAATTTTTAAATCAAAGAATATTTTCTAAAAAATAAGCAAAAATATTTTTTTGATAATTTTGTATTTTTTATGATATTAAATAAACTTTAACTAATTAAATTATAAAATAATATTAAACGATCACTAAAAATTCTGAAAAATTTACAATAAATAAAATACTTCACTTTATAACTGACCTACGTGGAAAAATTAAGGGGAAAAAACCACAAGGTTGCTTTGGAAATAGCCCGAAATAGCTCTGAACAGCTTATAAGGCTTTTTAAAATAAAAGCAAAACCCCTTTAAGATACCACAGCCCTTGAGTCTAGAACGAGAAAAAAGACCCATGGGCGCAGTTTTGGTTTTTGAGTGTGTTGGTGGGGGGGGTTAAAGAGTGGGATGTTATCGCTTTGGTCCCGCGGTTCGAGTCTTGACTCACCCGGGCCAAGTTTCTTCCCTTTTTTTTTCGAAAAAACTCCAAAGAAAGCTAAGTTGTTAACTGCTCGTGGGGCCTTATAACTTTGTCAACTTGAGTCTCTTTTTTTTATGAAAAGCTTTAAATAAGCTTAATAATTTTTAAGCTTAAAAGTGGACAGGAATGACTTATTTGGGGCTAAAGCCAAAAATGCTAAGTTCTTTTTGGACTTTGGGTCGAATTAAGCCTAAGACAATGGGACTCAGAAATAAGCTTAAAAAGGGTAAAATTATGCCTTAAATAAGCTACAAAAAGTGGGAAAAAAGCTTAAACTATATAGCTGGGACCAAAGCTTAATCATGGCAAAACCAAAAAATGCTTAAAACAAGCCTTAAAAAGGGCAAGCACTAAAAATGGGCATTCAAGTAAGGCCAAGAAAAAGGGATATAAGCATCTATCATATAACTTACCTAAATAACACTGGGATACAAATTGTGCTTATTGGTATAAGTCTCCAATAAGCATCTTAAAATTCCAACAAAAAAAAAAAAAAAAAAATAAAAATAATTAAATTAATATAATAAATCAATAATATAATATAATATAAAAAAATAATAAGAAAAATAATAATAATTAATTAAGCAAATCCCCTCAGACTTAAGGGATCTCAAAAACCAGTCAAGATGCCAAGATTTCGGCCTTTAATAAATATAAAGCCCACAAAATAAGCTTTTCAAAATACTGGGGGTGCGTGAAAATCACCATACTTAAATAAAAAGGGCTTATAACCTCTTGATGAAATAAGCCCAATGAAATTGGGCTTTTTAGCCCTCTTAGAAGGAACTGGAGGAAAATATTAAGTAAGGCCTAAAGTCTCCCCGCCTTTGCACCAGGGGAGGGTCAGCGCCTTTAGGGGTAATTTTTTTCTTTCAATGGGTGTATATCTTTTATTTGGCAGCTTATTTTAAGCTGTCAAATAAGGCTCTAAAAGCACAACATAAGCTCAAACAAGATTGAGTTGCTATAGCATAAAAAGCTTGTGCACCAATTTTGTGCTTTTAAAAATCATTAAAACCTGATGTTTTTGTTAAATGAAAATGGAATTTTGGCGTTTTTAGAAACTGTGACCAAAATGGCTTGGTGGGTTTTTGGACTACAAAAGTCAAAAGAACAAAGCTATTTGGGACAGCTCTTTTAGACACACAAACACAACTTTTGGTATGCACAAACCTCAAATTCCTACAGTGCTTAATCAAATAAGACACTTGTGGGTTCCTTAAAAACCTCTAGTTCTGAAAATGGTTTTAATAAACTTGGAAAACACTTTTAAAACTGAAATACTTTTAAAAACAGCTCATATGAGCTTAACAACTTAAGCTAAAACCAACCTCATGACCATAACCCATACCAAGACCTGTTTTGACCCACTTTCCATGTTATCCCAAACACCCCTTTACTTCAAAACTGCCAAACTAAAATGAGTTTAAAATCTATTTTTAAGCTAAAACTTTGAAAACCTTTTATCCACTCTTACTTATATTGACCTACTTAAACTATTTTAACACTAAAAGTCCTAGCTTATTAAGAAAAATAAGCTAGTTTCTCAGCTAGCTTATTACACTAACTTGGCAGTTTTAAGTTATAAACTAAGATTAGACAAATTTAACCTAATGAAAACTTAAGACAGCTAGAGGTTAAGCCTAAACAAACATGATCAAAGAGAATTAAACAAAATTTGAATAGAAATAAGCAAAAGATAAAGCTAAAATTAAGCTAAATTGAGGCTTGAGGAATTAAACCTGAGAAATTTGTTGTCTCAGAACCCAAAGCCACTCTTTCTGAGTGAGTGGCTTAAAACCCTGTCCTAATGGCTCCTTAGCCTCTAAACCCTGAGCAATAAGCTCAATAAGCTTATATTAGCTTATTTCTTCATAAGCTTCCAAAATCACACTCCATGGGACATTTATGAACTGAATTCAAATTAAAACAGTATGTAAGGGCTTATAACAAGTTTTAAACTGAATTGGAGCTTATTAACAAGAATAAGCTCTAATGAGCTTATTGAGAGCTTATTGAGTAAAAAGAGCTTAATTTTTCATTAAAACTGAGAATTACAAATGCATAAGAGAAATTAACTTGAAAACACTTTAAACTACTTTTAAAACTACACTAAAACGACATAAAACTGAACTGTCTTGCCACAATGGGCTTACAAGGCTTTTATAGCCAAAAATATACAACTAGGTCTTCTTTTTCTCCTCTTGCTGTTGTGCTTCTTTGAACTCACATAAAAGGGATGTGTTTGTTGTGTGAGAGGTTCACAGCCTCTAATCTTGGCCTTTAATTCTTCCATGGTCAATCTTGGACGTCGAAATGAGCTTAGGGGGTTGTGAGATTGCCAACATGGCACCTTTGTAACTGGGAAAGGTGGTGGAGGAGGGGGAAAATGAATATCCATGGGGGAATTGGGTTTTCAGGGTAAAAGGAGGGTGGCGAACCCGTGAGTTGTTTTGGGAGGGAAAAACGAGCGGGAAATTTGGTTATACAAAGGTTGGGGGAGAGACAGAGTGAAGGTTTGGGCAAATGGCAAGTTTGGCCCTTTTAGGTTATATGTTTCATTACACATTTCGTCCTTGTGGTTATATAACTTTTGGGGACTTGGCAAAACAAGTCCCCAAGAGTTATATAACTCTTTGCACAATTCGTCCTTGGTGGATACAACTCCTTGGACTTGGCAGAACAAGTCCTTGGAGTGTATCTTTGCAAAAATGACAGAATGCACCCTTGTCTTCTTTTTTCTATTTTCTTCTTTATATATAAGTTTAGGGATTGACAATTTCAGTCCCTAAACTTATATTTTCTTGACTTTGGCCTCGGGGTTGACTTGGGTTGACTTTGTCTTTGACCAGTTGACTTTTCTGTTGACTTTTTGACTTGATTGACTTTCCGGCTTTGATTTGGCTTTGTCTTTCACGGTCTTTTCCATTCCGAGTCCGGTTTTGTCGTTTTGGCTTTGTTTTTCGTCTTTTTCTTAGTTATCCGTTCCTGCACAACACAATTAGCAAAACAAGCATATATTTGGCATTTTACGTCCGTTTTTGGTTGTTTTAGCTCGTTTTTAAAGGTAAAAAGGTATGTGTAATTAAGCACATACCAATAATCTTATTTTCAAAACCTTCTTTGTAAGTCATATATTTCTCAAATATTCTTGCACTTTTAGCAGTGTTATGATGCATAGATAATAGTTGTACGGTTGTTTTTCTAAAAATCGAAAGCTTAAAATTTTGAAATAAAAATAAAGGGGTGTTAGTAGGTTCGAACTAGGGTAAAAAGGGAAAAAGGAAAGACCACTTTATTATTGTGGTTGTGATGGTTGAATAACATTTATATACTATATAGCTTAATACTTATCTAGCTCATTTAAAATCCTTGTATAGCTTATTTATGGCTTATTTATTTTCGGCTCAAAAAGGGAACAAAGGAAAAACATTTTTGGTTATTACCTATACTTGTCATATTTTTATAGCTTACTATGATGGCTTAGAAGCTTCGAATAGCTTGTTTTGGAGCTTATATGCTCATGGCTAGGACCAAGGGAGTACTTTTGGTCATTTACCTCTTTCGCCATATTTTTGTAACTTATTGTAGTAGCTTATTTTGGTAACTAAAAGTACTTATAGCTTATTTGATAAGCTCTATAATTGTTGTGGGCTAATAAAACCCACGGCCCTTTAAGGCCCAATAAGCCGTGGCTTATTGTGGTCCGGCTTATTTTTATGGCTTTTGGTTATAGCTTATTTTGATATTTAAGGACTTGTGTAGCTTAACGGCTTAATAATAAGCTACGGATAGCTTATTATGGGCTTAAAAGGGCACGACCCAATAAACTAAGCCCAAAACATGGCTTAGTCTTGGTCCGTGAGACTTGACTTCATTTGGTGGATTATTCGTTGGACTTATTTTTTTAATGGACTTGATAATGGGCCTAAAATGGGTTTTAAAACTAATAAACAATAATTGGACTACTAATGGGTCTCTGATGTTCGTTTAAAAACCTCTCTTAATATATAATATATATAAAATATAAATATACGTATACGTAAGCAAAGTATCATATAAATTATCCTTAGAAAAGAATAATAAGTAATCAACACGGGTATCGTTCTCCTCAGTGAGAGGTGAATGGAAATTCATGATCTTGTCGGGAATCGAGCTTGAATGTTATAAAAGATTTGATTTTGGTTTCTAAATCTACTAACGCAACGGGAAAGCAAATAAAGGCAAGCTAAACTAATAATTAAGGCAAATTAAAAACTTAACGACATTAAAAAAACAATTAAAGCAAACTAAAACAAACTAATTAACTAAATAAGACAAATTAAAACTCTAAAAGCTCAAATTGCAAATTTATAAAACCTAAATGTATTAAAATAATTTTTAAAAAAGAAATTATATATATATATTTTTTTATGAATTAAAAACAAATATAATCTAAATAAAATATTAAAAATAGTAAACTAATTATTAAAAATCTAGAAAATTTATGAAAAATATTTTGACTTATTTAAATTCTATAAAAACGAAAACTGGAAATTTGGCAGAAAAAATAAGCAGATAAAAAGAAAATAAGCAATATAAGCTAAAACTGAAAATGCATATAACAATTAAATGGAGTAAGAGTCTAAAGAAGAAGACCCAAGGGCGCAGTAGTAGTGTGTATGTGTTGTGAGGGGGAGGTTACAGGTTCGAAACCTGTGGCCACCCTTTTTGCACAAACTTTTTATTTTTTATTTTCTTTTTGGAAAAACTATGAAATAAGCTAAAACTCAAAACTTTAATAAAGAAACTTTTTCTAGAACTGATGAATAAGCAAGAAATAAGCTATCTAATCCTAACAGAAAGCTTAAAAACTAACTTGACTATATAACTAAAACTTGCTTAGCATTTTGGACTTAATAATCTATAGAAAACTGAAAAGGTTTAAAACATATATAAACCTAAACTTAATAAGATGAAACAACTAGGAATAAGCAAATGCATCAAGCTTACAAACACTTAAAATCATTAAGACAGAATATTAAGACAGGGGCTTTAAGGAACTTTTGATAGTTTTTAAACAAAGATAAAAGCATAATAAGCTAAAGGAAAAATCTAAAAAGTTGAAAACAGATAAAGATTATTATTTATAGAACATAATAAATCAAAACTTAAGAAAATTTGATGCATAAATAAGCTAGAAAAAGACTTAAAAAGATGACAAACTAAGCTAGTGGTTATTGGCTTTTAGGTATGAAATGACAGAATTTAAGCTCAATGTAAGACTCAAAAAGCAAAAATTAAAAGACTCAAATCTAAAACAGATTTAAACCAAGACTAAATAAGCAAGTACAAACCAAAATTAATCTTAATTTACCACTAAATAAGCTAAAATCCTAAACTGAAACAGTATGCCCTTCTTAGACTTCTTTTGGCTTTTTGGATTTTTAGACACTTTTTGAAACTTAAAAATTAAGACTTAAAAAGCAAACTAATAAGCTAAAAGCCTAAACAGATTAAGAACACGCTTAAATAAGCTAAGAGAAGCAAAAATTTACCTAATCTAAGCTAGGAATTAATCCTCTAATGATCTGCACATAAGGATTTAAAAAGAACAAGCATGATCTTGACAGATTTTTGGTTCAAACACTAACCTGGCAATTCCTAGGATTTATGACTTAAAAACAAATGTGCATTGGATTCAAATCAAGCTTATTATGAGAACAATGACCACACCTTAAACTTACATTCATTAATAAGCAGTTTGATACACCATTTAATAAGACAAAAATGAGGATATGATAAAACAACTAGACAAATTAAGAAAAACTTAATCAAGACTTATTAAAACTAATCCTAAGACCAAATTTAAGCTCATTAAATCTGTCCTAATGACCAAAAATAACACAAGCAGTTTTAACTAAGTTAAAACTGCTTGTGCCAAACACCCCTTTAAGTTCTTAAATTTCAATTTTAAGCTTAAAACAGATTTGTATAAGCATTAAAAGATGAAAACATATGAAGCAAAATGATAATAAACGACTTATAAGCACAAACTTTATAAAAATAAGAACTTATTGAAAAGCTACTCTAATAAGCTATATAAACTAAAAATTAGACAGATTTAATGCAAACTGAAAACAAACTTAACTAAACTATAACTTGAATACCATAAGCTAACATTAAACTAAATAAGCATAATTAAGCATGAAATAAGCAGAATAAGCAAATTAATAAGCTAAATAAGATAATAAGCTAAAATAGAGAAAAAGGAATGTGTACCTCTATCCCAGCTAAACAGGGATCTATAATGCTCTTTAGAGCTTAAATCAACAAGCTCCGGCTTATCAGAGATGAGCTGGTAATACCCATAAGCCCTTCCATTATTGGCTTATCATCCAAACAGCTTATTAAGACCATTTTTAAGTAATATGAGTAATGAGCTTAATAACTTAAGCTTAAAACAAGCTTAGCTTAATAAGAGATAGCTTAGAAGAAATTGAGAGCTTAGTTGAGCTTATTAAAGCAAATTCAAAGCACTTTAAGACCAGCTGCTTATAAGTAAAAATAGTAGTAAAAACACAATTATGAATTAAACTGAATTTTATTGATTACTTGAAAAAAGTACAAGCTTAAAAGGTAAAATTACATTGATTAAAGACAATAAGAAAAAATAAGCTAAAAATTACATAAAAATCTATTCTACACTACTCCTAAACTACATACTCTAGATGATTTCCTCTGTATGATCTCCTCTTCTATTTATAGTGAGGAGATGAAGGATCCAGAACCTCAAGGAGCGTCTCATAAGCTTCATTCCAAGCCCTTAGATCAAAACAACCTTTCATCCGTCCCTTGGATCAAATACATGTTTTTCCAACCAATGAGAGAGTGTGGGATTGCCAACGTGGCAAGGGTGTGTCAGACGTGTCAGGTATTGGATCTTCTAAAAGCACTTGAGGCGTGTAGGTGAACTAGATTTTACCCTGTGTGTTACTCAGTGTGTGTAAATAGGAGGGAAATAGGGGAGATGTACAGCAAATCTTGACCCCTTTCTTGTTATAAGTTTGCCCGGGTATTAGGATTTGAAAATGGGCTTGGTAATGGATAAAGGATTTATGGATAATGGATTTGGACTAAGGATTTGTAAATGGGTTAAGGCTTAAAGGATTATAAGGTATAAATCTTAATGGGCTGACCCGGCCCATTAAAATGGGTACGGGTTTGCCCATCAAGGATAAATACGCCTTTGGCTTTGCTTTCTTTCGCTCTTTCCTTTCTCGTGCTCGGTTTTGTCCGTTTCGCCTCATTTTTGCCCATTTTTGACATATCCATTACCTGCACAATGCATTTGCCAAAACACACATATACAATGTATTTTACATGTATTTTTGGTCTTTTAAGCTCATTTTATTAAGGAAAATTGATATGTGATTAAACACATATCAAAAATCCTCCATACTAAGCTATTACCGTGTCCTCACGCAATTTCATAAACACACTTAGAAAACCAAAAATTTCAATCCCCTTAGACTAATTACCTCAAAAAGTAGCTAAGTGTTCATCTAAGGGGATTAAGAAATCACAATTTTTGAAAAGTCCCCCCGTTTTACCATTTTTATGCATTCATTCATATCATAACTTTTACTGAACAAGAAACACTAAAAGGATAAATTTATCGTCCTCGGTTTTTCATCTGCCCCAAACCACGCTAAAAAACAAAATCATTGTTAAATACAAGTTAAGATGCTAACACTACTCATAAAAACTAATTGTGTACGCAAGGCTACTTTCCGCTCCCATATTCCTAAATCCTCTAAAGGTTTTATTTTTATTATTGATGACAAATAAATTAAGTCCTTATTTATATAAAGTAAACCCGGTTTAGACCACAATTAGTTTGAAATCTTTTCCTAAAGAGACGATATGGTGAGAATAAAGTCCACATTAAGGTTCTATTTCGCATGATTTAGGGGTTATCCTTTTTATTTCATCAGAAACAACTCAACTACGAGTCCAGAGATGGAGGCTTTATTTAGATAACCCCGGAGTTGAAATTTGGCTTTATTCTTATTATTGTTATTATTATTATTGCAACATTATTAAACCTCAGTCCTTTAAACAACTAACACATCGGGCGTCCTAACCGACAAGAGCCATTAGTCTTATTTCAACCTCGGTAATTTCCTCGACCTTTTTGAAGGTTGCAACATCGGCAGCGAATCAACCAGATGCAGCAAACTTTTATCAGTCTCGGATTATTATTACTATGTGCCTTATTTAGAAGACTGCCACATCGGCAATGAACCGACCAGAGACAGTAAACTTTTATTAGCCTACAGTTCTTATTATTATTCATACCTCCACCCTTTAAACGACTGTCACATCGGTATGCGAGCCGACCATGATCCAGAAGTCTTATTTCGGCTTCGGTTTATTACATTATTATTATTATTATAGCCAAATTTCAAGTCATGTGGTCTTTTAACTACCTAGACAACGGTAGCGAGTCGTCAAGAATCGGTAGCCTATTTCCCTACAACACTGACAAAAACTCGATGTGTACCTTAGATTAAGATGTCGTCAATGAACACAATTATGAATTTGTCCAAATACGGCTTGCAGACGCGGTTCATTAAGTCCATAAAATATATAACGTTTATTAAGCTTATGGGAGCAAAAAGTCATAATTAACCTCTATGAGCTCTAAAGAGATCCAACTACTCCACGCTTAGCATCTAACTTATATAAAACTCTATCATTTCTCGTTCTTTATTCCAAATTTAAAATCTTTAATAAAAAGATCCGCAAATGCTTAGTCTAATAAAAATCAAACTTTCATATTTAAAGTCTATTATGGAAACTTGCAAACTCTTGGCTCTTCAGCTAGAATTCGCGTTTTAAAGCTTCTTGTATAAAAGACTAGCAAAAGTTTAAATTTATATAGGTTAAGGGGCAAGCTAGAGCGCAACATGCTCGATCAAGTCAAAATTTATTCTTATTCTCACCATCAGAAAGTCAAAATTTTGTGTCAAAACACTTATTTTATTTTGAATTTTTTTTAATTTTTGGCCTAAAATTCAACATATTTTGTGGCAAAAAAACGGGGTTACGTGAAGACAAGAGAGCAAATGCAAGTAGATTTAAAAATCGATTGATACCCCCATACTATAGAACTACACATTGTCCATCAATGTGAGATTGCCACCCCCCATAACTACATTCAATGCATAATTAAAATATAGAAGAGATCTCTACGTAAATCTAAAAGCCGATTATTAATTAGGCTAATTGATAAACTTAGTTAATAAGACTTAGGGATATCGAATGGCCCATAAAATAAGCATCTAAAGAGAAGCTTAGTGAACGATGGACAAAACTACGAGCACGAGAGTCTTCATAATCCGGGCAATCCTAGACATAAAACACAAGGCGCGAAACACGAGAAAGGAAGAGGCGAGCCTACTCACGTCACACTTATTAGAAAATAGAAAAAGAAGATAGGAACACGGGTTGCCTCTCGAGAAGCGCTTGTTTTTGTACGAGTCTCTAGCTTGACTCTCTCCATATCATCGTGATATTAGGGACGAAACATGTGGAAGAGCATATCTCCATTGGGCTTTCATTCAAGATGTTTAGATAAATATTAAAGCACATGAAAGTTCCACTCCGATGAGATACCACCGGCTCTAAGAAATAGAAACTATAAGTGGAGATGTCGGGGTCAAAAATGGTGTCTTCACTCTCGGATGAGAAAAGAAGAAGAGAATTCATTGGATAAGTAAGGAAAGGAAGAAAGATTTTGATAACAAATATGAGGGGAAAATAATGGCGATCCTTAAAGGGTAACCTCACATATGTCGGGGAAATAATTTTCTCATGAATCCTCGGGTCGAAAACTTTGATCAAATTCTTCAAATCATCATTATCAGATTCATCATTTAAGCTTTTTGGGTCGTGATCTAAAAACACCCCAAGAAAGAGATTAGGGATAGTGTCCTCAATAAGCAAACTCTCAAGATAGAGTATGTCTCCCTCCGAATCATGATAACCGTCCTCAATATCCGTAGAAACATCAATACCTAGAAAAGCATCGATCTCATCCATATCACCTCCTGGGTCGAAACACTCATCCTCATTATCATCGGGAAGAGATGTGACTGGCAAAACCGGCTCATCAAAGTTAGAAACATAAGAGTACTCACTCTCGATGTCCTTAAACACCTCATTAAAAAGAGGATTTACGTCACTAGAGATGTACTCGTCATTAAATTCAAAAAGAGGGTTCGAGTAAATTTTAAAATTTTCCTCCTGAACGTCCTCCTCAGGAAGTGACTCATCATCACTAGAGGTAAAATCATCATTAAAATCGAAGAGAGGATTAGAGAAAGTCACGGAAAAGGCAAATTACACTCTTCGTCACTGTTGGACGTATCCTCGGACTCACTTGGGATTGGGACAAGGTCCTCAACACTAGACTTTATGAATTCCGTTCCATTCCCTTTTCCAAATATGTAAAGATCCCACACCCCATGATAAAGAGAGTCCCTCGCTCCAAGTCGGTAAAACGAGAAGGGAAATCGTAAAAAGATCATCATTGTCATCTCTTGGTGGAGGTGAGTAAATGTGAGCAGGTTCGTCGGTGAACCTCTCGAGAATGTGATCAATAATCTCAATATCAAACTTAGGCGAAGACTCAGTCGATGGATCTCGGTTTAGCAAATATTCAATTTTTTTATGAATAGCTTCAGGATCAAATTTATCATCCTCATTTCCCGGTGGAAATGGGTCAAGAAGAGCAAGTTCATTGGCGAACTCCTCAAGAAGAGAATTAGAAAAAGGAGTGGTACTGCCACTCGAGGGATGATTTGATTTCTTAAATTTTAACACTTCGGAGAAACGATCCTCGCATGTGATGTCAATAAATTTAATCATGTTAATTGACTCATGCTTATTAGGATGTTTTAAGTGTTATTAACATGAAAGATCAATTGTTCATCTCCGTATCTGAGAATAAGTTCTTCTACTTATACATCGATTAATGCACGCGTCGTCCTCAAGAAAGGCCTCCCAATAATGAGGGGAACCCGAGGATCGACATCAGTAAATCAACTACATTAAAACGTCGGCCGAAAAAATGAACTTTCCTACTTTCACAAAGACATCTTCGGCTACAACACCAACCTTAGGATAAGCAATCGATCGGTTTGGCCGAGTTTCGAGAGTCTGCGAGTTGGAGTAAGTTTACATGACAAAATCTTATCCATCGGAAAGAGGCATAGATTAATGCTAGTGCCAAGTACGGCTAATGCAAGCACTTATCCTACTTCGGAAAATCACAAGGGATAAGAAACTTATCAGGACACTAAGTTTTTCGGTGCAACTTTTTTAGGAGCACAGTCGAACAATTATCATTTCACAGAGGATTAGCCAATCAATAATTTCTCCTTATTTACTAAGGAGACTCTTAAAACGAGACGCAACTAGGCATATGAAAAGAGCTCCGCATAGCTAAGGTCCAAATGTAATATTTGAAAGATTGAAGGAACTTCAACATTTGAATATTAGCCTTTTCCAACGACTTTTGGGTCGTTAAGTCTTGAAGGATAAGATCTACGTTTTAGGATTTAGGCTTTTGGAACAACTTCAGGTTCTTGATTAGAAACAACTTGGACAACCTGGAGGTTGGACGTGTGGCTGTACTTCCTAAGTTGGTATTTCGCACCTTGTCCTTTGTCCCTCCTTTCAACATGCCACTTCCTTTGGTAAGAGGAGAATAAGTAGTTGGAATCGTACGGTCCATTATAATAAACACCACTTATGGGTAGTGATACTTTTAAGTCACCTCTCGGGTTTATAATGGATACTAGGAAGTGATACCCGCACCCCGAGGGACTGTCCTCTGTATCGTAAGAGTTCTAGTTAACATGTTCATTATCTGATTGTTTTAATTTTCTAGCTTTAATGGGTTTTGTCTCAATAGAGGAAAATTAATTTATAAGAAGATTTGAATTCCATTCCGCAAATTCCAGACTCATCTTACTCATATGAGTGTGCATGGCTCTAAAATAGCTTTCATTACTTTTCATGTAGTTCGATAACTCATTCAAAGGTCCAACTTGAGCTTGATTATTCGGGGCATGATAATTTCCTTGATTTTGATTATACCGATTCTGGTTGTAGTTTTGACTGTTTTGCACATTCAGAGGAGGAAAACCGGGTGGTCCCCTTATAGTGCTACATGATAATTTTTGGGTCTCTTGAGGACGATATTTGTTACCTTCCTTGAATGTAGGTCCCCAAGGGCTGCACAAGCATCAAAAGGTGCTCCACCACAAATGGCGGCCAGACACTCATAGTAAAATTCATTGTCCACCACAAATCACACAAGTCATCTTCTATGGCTTCACGGGGCTTGTTGAGTAGCCTTGATTCATAAGTACTATACCCTTAACGATCATTCGTAAGAAGTGGTAACATCAGGAGATGGATCTGGAGAAGAAGTCATAGTACTCACTTATTAAACAAGCGTTTGTTTCGTGAAATACATACTTTCGACTTATTCTTAATAATCGTAAAAGCATCTCGAGGAGTATGGTTTAAAAGATTTCCACCGGCTGCTGCATTTAAATAATCTTGATCGAATTGTGTCAATGCATTGTAAAATGGTAGTTTGATTTGATGCAATTCCGAAAAACCGTGATGTGGGCATTTACGAAGGAGAATCATTAAATATTGGTCTCATTGGCTCCCTAAAGTTTTCAAGCAAATCCTTGTTTCGAAAATTCATGATATGCTTCTTGAGATTCGTAGTCTTCGAGGAGAAAGAAATAATTCACAAACTTAGAAGACAGATGTCTCCCAGTATGGATGAGAAAGGGGGTTTCATTTTTTCAAGCTAAAGCCGGCCAGCCCCCTAGAGCGAAAAATTGGAAAACATCCAACTGAACATCGTGTGAAAACATTTTTGTACTTAACCATATAAGTAATCGTGTTAAACCAACGAATATGAGAATGGGGATCATCTTTCTCAAAGCCATGAAATTGACTCGAAGTTACTAGCGAAAGTAACTCGACTTTTAACTCAAAATTTTCGGCAAGTATAGCGGAAGAATAATGATCAACTCCGAACCCTCGGGGGCTTGGAGTAATTCCACATATACGAGGTATCCCCGCCATAGTAGCAACGGAGTCTCTACAATGAATCGAAAGCTCGGTTCGACTTAGTTGCCTGGAACTTCAACGATTACGCCGCCTTCGGAATCGTGAAAGATTCGCCAACTAATTTGATGAAGCACGAGTGCGCAACACTAAAAAATAAATGAAAAGAAAAAATATATTGTTTTAAACGCGATAGTCAAAGGTGACTGGTACTCTCTAAAAAACGCACAAGAAGCGAGGAGCGGTAAGCGAAACTTTTTTAAAACCTTCTCTTTTCGGTCGAAGTTCGTAAGGATCAACCTCCATATACCTCTCATAATAGTTGTTAATCAAAGGTGAAGCCTATTTAACAATTGACAACATGATTTTTTTTGGTTTTTTAATTTTTTTTTGGTATTTTAAATACTTTAGGAAAAATATTTTTGATGTTTGAATAAATCTCCAAAAATAAAATATTTTTGTATTTTTATAGTTTTATATAAAAGAAAATGAAAAATAATAAAGAAACGTAAAATTTATATTCACAAAAAAACGATAACTTCACACCTCCGTGGAAGAGTCTCAATGCACTACTCTTCAAACTTAAAGCGATAATCGTACACCCCACTTATCCCGACAAACAGCCGGCGCCAAAAACTTGAATTCGTTTAGATTAGACTATATATAATATATATTAATATTATATATATATATATATATATAACTATGATATATATATATAATATATATCCCAAAATACCAAATAAGTAATAGTATAGAAGATATCCCCGCTGAATTAAAAAATTGCTTGAGGACAAACAATATTTTATCTCCCGGATGTCATATCCCGACGAAGTGTGAAGATTGAAAATCTTGTCTCGGTTCGTGATCGCGTGCTTGAATAATCAATATTTTGGATTTTGAATTCTAAATCTAATAACGCAAAGGGAAAACACATAAAGGATACTCTAAAACTATAAATACAAAAGGCAACTTTACAATTTGTAAACTATTACAAAGCGAAAATTAACTAATTATTCAAACTACATACGACAAATAAAGACATTTAAAAACTCAAATGCAGAATTTCTGAACTAAAAATGAATTAACAATTTTTAAAATACAAAATTAATTATTTTTTTGAATTTTTAAACTATTTAAAACAATTTTAAAACTAAATAATACTAAAAATTGAATTAAAAATGCTAAACTTATTCCTAAATTTCTGAGAAAATTTATAAAAATACTAGACACTATTCTAAAGGTGTTGATAAAGAAAAAGACATTAGCTCCTCACCAATAAGTTTATGAGAAAGAAAAGCTGATAAGCTAAAACTAAACAAATTATATTAATTAAATAGTGCAAAACATTAACTGAAAAAGACCCAAGGGCAGTGGTACGGCGTGTGTGTTGTGTAAGGGAGGTCACAGGTTCGAGTCCTGTGACCTACCTTTTTGCAAAAACATTTTTTTTATTTTTCTTTTTGGAAAAGCTAATGAATAAGCTAAACTAAGAAATTTTAACAAAGGACTTATTGACAAAACTTAATAATAAGCTAGAAAAAAAACACTTTAAAGGTGACAGTTAAGCATTTTTGCTTTTAGCTTTAGTTGCTAGATTTCATAAGTATTACTAAGTCCCTAATAAGCTAACAAAAGGAAAATAAGCTAACATAGACCATACCCTAGACCTAATAAGCATAAGTGACCAGAAATAAGCAAACCAACTAAACTAAAAAGCATTAGACAGTTTGACTAAAAAGGACTTTTAAAGGACTATTTCTACTTTTTAAGCTAATATTAAAGGACAAATAAGCACTAAGAATAAGCTGAAATCTAAAAACAAATTAAGTACTATAAGCTAATAACACAAATAAGCAAAAACTAAGCAAACTATTTAAGGAAATAAGCTGGAAAAAGCAAATGCAAATGGCAGACTACACTAGTATCTTTTTGACTTTTTGAAAATTAATGACAACTTGTAGCTTAAAATTAAGACTCAAAAGCAAAGTTGACACTCTAAAAACTTGAAACATATTAACGCTCTAAGACTAAATAAGCCCTAAATATATCAAAGATAAACAAAGAAAGCTAGATTCTAAACAAAAGATCTGTGCATTGGACATTTAAGAACACACATCAAGTTTGCCAAACTTTGAGCTAAAAAGTTTAAAAACCTATTCCTAAACTACAAACTCAAAACAGATGGACAATGATGCATATTAAACTCATTTTGAGCACAAAAACCATACATAAAACAGATTTTTGGAAAACTAATCAAATAAGCAGTTTTAGAAACGAAGGACTTTAGTCTTAAATACTTTGATTGAGACCCTCCTACTAAAACTTAACAAACCTAATGTTTAAACTTATAAAACTAACTCTAAGACTTAATTAGAGCTTATTGAACTTAGTTAGAAAGCCAAATACAAATTCCACCTTATTTGACTAAGCATAAACTCTTAATCCCAAAACGACCCCTTAAAAACTCTAAAAACCCTTTAAGATGACAAAGAAACCTTTCCCTCATAGTAACGAAAGGGCAAAAGATCTTCTTGGAATAATACATACTGATGTATGTGGTCCACTTAGACATGTGTCAAGACAAGGTGCTAGCTACTTCATTACATTCACAGATGATTATAGTCGTTATGGTTATGTTTATCTTCTTAAACATAAACATGAGGTCTTTGAAACGTTCAAAGTGTTTAAAAATGAAGTTGAAAATCAACTCGGGAAGACCATTAAGGCAATACGATCAGATCGGGGTGGCGAATACATTAGCCAAGAGTTTAAAGATTATCTAAAAGCTAATGGAATTGTTCAACAGCTTACTCCTCCATACACACCACAACATAATGGAGTGTCTGAGAGGAGAAACCGTACTTTACTAGATATGGTGCGATCTATGATGAATCTTACAACTCTGCCTTTATCCTTTTGGGATTATGCTCTAGAGTCTGCAACACGCATTCTCAATATGGTTCCAACTAAGAAGGTAGATAAGACACCATATGAACTGTGGTATGGAAAAGTTCCAAACTTGTCTTACTTAAAGGTCTGGGGATGTGAGGCTCTTGTGAAGAGAGATACGCCTGACAAACTCGAACAAAGATCTGTTAAGTGTATCTTCATAGGATACCCAAAGGAAACGATGGGTTACTATTTCTATTTCCCACCTGAAAACAAAATTGTTGTTGCAAGATATGCTGAATTCTTTGAGAAGCGTCTCATAAGTCAAGAAATCAGTGGGAGGGCGGTAGATCTTGAAGAAATTCAAGAAGAAGAAGATACAACACCTTCTGAAATCACTAGCAACATTCCTCAAGAGGTGGAGGGTTTTGAACCACCACAACCACCACAAGAGGAAGTGATTCCGATTCGTAGGTTCGAAAGGACGCATCGAGCTCCAAACCACTTATGTCTAAATGTAGAGGTGGAGGAGCATAGTTTAGGGGATCTTAATGAACCCACTATCTATAAAGCCGCAATGTTAGATTCAGAATCTGACAAAAAAAAAATTAAAAGGGTTTTTGGGGGGGATCGATGCTTAAAAATGCGGAAATACAATCAATGAACGGACAATAGTTATGGGTCCCTGGTCGATCTTCCTCCTGGTTGTAAGACCGTTGGGCGTAAGTGGCTTTTTAAAAGAAAAAGACCGACATGAAGGAATTGTAACAAACCAGAAAGCATCGTCTAGTAGCAAAGGGTTTATACTCACTCTACGGGGTTGATTAAGAGAGAAATGGTTCTCAACCTGTCGCTGACATTAGAGCTATTATAATTCTCAATATCTATATCAGCAACTATGATAATTAATAGGGCAAATGGATGTTAAAACAACCTTCTTAAATGGTTATCTTGATGAAGACTTTATAAGTACAAACCTGATAGGATTTGTGATCCTAAGCATCAGAAAAGTATTGCAAAGCTTCAAATATCCATTTATATTCATACGCAATCATCAAAGAAGCTGGAATAAAAGATTTGATGAGGACATCAAAAGGTTTAGTTTTGAACAAAATCTTGATGAGACCATGTGTATATCAAAACTAGTGGAAGTAATGTTACATTCCTCACTTATATTGTTGATGAACATAATCATCATGGGTAATCACATTCCAAGTTTATAAAGTGTAAAGAATTATCTTGGAAAGTGCTTTTCTATGAAAGATTTGGAGGAAGCAGCATTTATTCTTGGAATCAAAATCTATAGAGATAGATCGAAGCGATTAATTGGACTTAGTCAAAATGCTTACATGGATAAAATCTTAAAGAGATATAAAATGGATAATTCCAAACGTGGTCATATCCCCATGCAAGAAAGACTTGACTTGAACAAATCACAAGGTCACAAGACCTCCCTAAAGATGTGAATCGCAATGAAGAATGTACCTATGCATCGCACTGTGGGTTCCATTATGTATGCGGTTAGATGCACTAGACCTGATGTTGCGTTCGCGCAAAATATAACAAGCCGATTTTAACAGAATCCAGGTGAACTTCACTGGACTGCTGTGAAAAACATTCTTAAGTATTTAAGAAACACTAAAGATATGTTCTTGGTTTATGGTGAAAATCCGGAAGCTGAACTTCGAGTTGATTGCTATTGCAATGCTGGATTTGAGATTGATATAAATGATATGAAATCTTTGACAGTAACATTTACAAGATACTTTTGTTTTGAACGGAGAAGCGCAGTAGCCAAAGGAAAGCGCCAAGTAAAGTACTACTGAAATTCCAGCTACATAACTTAATTAATAGCTGCTTAAGAAGCAGAGATGGAAGATGTTTGGATTAGAAAGTTTATTTCAGGGCTTGGTATAGTACCAACAATAAACGAACCTATTAGGATGTTTTGCGATAATTCAGCCGCACTTCATTTCGCCAACGAACCGGGGGTTCAGATGGGCGCCAGACACTACCATAGAAGTAACCTTCTTAAAGTTCACACAGATAACAATCTAGCTGATCCTTTTACAAAGGCTTTATCAAACAGGAAGCTTACTCAACATGCTAGGAGCTGGGCTGTCGTCCTGCTAGAGAGTTTCATGTAGATCTTTGTTTAGTATTTAGATAAGGGATGTTTTAACAATTTATTTTATGATAATGATACGTTGGAATTTTTGTTATTTTTATATTATAAAATTGGTGTCCTATATTTGCATTTTCAAATCCGTGAAATAATAAATGTATTATCTAAATTAATCCTTTGTCTATTAACGATATGGGAAATATTGTTAAACAAGACAATTCTGAGGATTGGGATATTGGAGATATTAAGAGATGAGTCCACCAAACACATGATATTCATAAATGAATATTGGATTTCCCCTCCACAAGAATATCACTTTTTGGATCGAAGTCATCAAGTGAATCTTGTACGTGATTTTATTTACATAAATCCTTAGACTTGAGACACAAGTAGGTTTAGCATATGCGGATATTCCTTCTTGATATAGTTTAAGTTGTTCTGAATAAGGTAACTAATAAGGGCTATGTCAGAATGGTTTATGCCACATGATGACTAGACACTTGTAATCAATATAGAATTTGTTCCTAGTCAAAATTATAGAAAAAGATACCACTGGGGCCCCTCGTAGGGTTAATCAATGTATAGTGGTCGCAACCCAAAAACTCAGGTAGAATATGTCTCAATGAATTTTGGTAATCTTGATTAATTATATATTACGATGAAACAGAATCGTAAATATGGAAATGACATTATCCATATCCAAATTAAACAACGGTATCGAAAACAAAGGAATTGTAAATTCTTAAATCATTTGTTCATGCCCTTGAAACCATACTCTGAATATTTCGGAGCATTGCGATTTGCTAGAACGTCTACCAATGTTGATTGTATTAATTACATGTCCAAGTGGGTAGCTGTTGGAATATTTCATCGTAAATAATATATAGTCCGAATTATCTATTCGAAGCCAAAGGGGACCGCACACGTTAATACATAACAATGTTTTAATTTGTGTTTTTAGTAAACGATAATATATATAAATAGTAAATGATTACTATATAAACATTAAGGAACAATAAGCCAAAACGGGAAAAAGAAAGTTGAGGGTTTGCCACCCTATTCCCTTTGGGTTCGGCCGAGCCCACACCAAGCGGGTTTTGTGGCTTACGTTGCTTGTGTTCTCCAAGATTGTGTAGGCTATATAAGGAGGACTTGAGGTTCATTATTGAATATATGTTTTGTGAACAATTTCATTATTCTTAAAAAAAGACCCCTTGAGACTATTAAACACGCTAATTAATGTTATTTTAAAACACATCTAAAATAAAAAGTACATGCTATTATACACACTGTACAAACTAATAAAACACACAAAGCTTTATACAATTTATATGTTAATACATATAGTTTTAAAAACCGGATCGGACCAACGGTTTCAACCGGAAACATGAATGGCCACCGGTTCGGTTAGCAAATAAAAGCCGTCCGAAATCAAACCAGAGAGAACCGGCCGAAACCTATAAAAATGAGTAAACCGGGTCTGATCGAGATCGTTTTCTTTTTGTTTTTCTCCGGTTAATCACAGGGCACCCGCCGTCGCAGCAAGCGGATACCATGCTAGTCAATTTTTATTTATTTTAACCGGATTTTTGACTCGAAACTCAAAGTAGACTCATAGCGATTACTTTTTCAGATAATTCGGAGTTGACGCATATAAACATCTGCGGACACATAAAGATTAATACATGCTATCATTATTTATTCGCCTTTAAAAATTATATACCGATCCCATATTTTTTTCTTCATTTTTTCGTATAACAATCTTATTACTATACCTACTTTAATTAGACGTATAAAAGTACTCGTATTTTATACTTTATATATGTGTAGAACATAACAATTTTATTACATCATATTTCAAGTTTCGATTTTGTTATTTTTTTATTAGTGAAATCACTACTGATATGAATCATTTACAAGAGGGAATAGTAAAGCGAAAATTGTTGTATATAATTCATGTCGATGTTTAGATTAGATGTGGCTACTCATGCTCAACAAATTAGAGGAGTGAAAATTGGCAATCCTAATCTGAATTTTTCTCACTTCTTTTTTGCCGATGATGTGGTGATTCTTACGGAATGGGGCAGGAATGATTTAGAGAATATCACTCGTTCACTTCACTCGTTCTACTGGGCTTCAGGTCTTAAGCTAAACATCTCAAAGTCAAATTTATACGGAGTTGGCGTTTCAGAAGCTGTGAGGTTCACTCTATGGCACATCTCACTGGTTGCCAAGTAGGTACTTTACCCTTTTCATATTTAGGTCTCCTGATTGGAAAAAGCATAAATTATAAAACGAGTTGGAATTTGTTGGTGAACAAGTTTAAATACAAGCTATCAACTTGGAAAGCTAATCTTCTATCTATTGGCGGGAGGCTTACTTTGATTAAGTCGGTTTTAGGTAGCCTTGGCATAATTTATATGTCTTTATTCAGAGCCCTGGAAACTATCATTAACACCCTTGAACGTCTTCGAGCTAGATTTTTTTTGGGGGGTGAAGGGGGGGTGGGTGGGGGTGTGGGGGTGTGGTGGATAGGGGGGGGGGGGGTGGGGGTAGTGATAGTAACAACAAGATTAACTATGGATCAAAAAGGCTAATGTTCTTAGCTTCATTTTGAACATGGTGGCTTGGAGTTTGGTAGTTTGAAAGCTTTTAATCTCGCGCTGCTTCAAAAATGGCGTTGGAGATTTGTGAATAATTTGGAGCTTTTATGGGAAAAACTCCATGGACCGCGATTCAAGGTTTTTTTATTTTTTTAAATAGAAGAGGGTTCGAAGGTAAAGTTGTTATACGCATGGGATATGGGGCTTAATATTGTGGGTTCTTCCACTATCTTCACTCGCGGAAAATCTGATCCCAAACGATGCTCTTAAATGCCAAATATTTGCGGCTCATCTATACGTATTGGAAAGAACTTTATGGATTGAAACGAACCCCTAGCTCCCCGTTTAACAGGCTTTATCTGATTGGATATAAAAAATGAAAAAATGAACTGCACTATTCGTAATAAATTTGTGATAGGAACTGCCCTTTGCAATGGAGTGAGACCCGTAACTTCCCAATGGCCGGACAGAACATATGTTGAATTCCCTTCTTTATGAGATTCAACATCTCACGCTTTCTTCTCGCCCGGATACATGGAAATGGAGCATTGGTGTGGATGGGTTGTTTGCGGTAGGTACTAAAGAGCATATTATGATCAACTTCTTCTTCCTTCTTTGAATATCGCCACAATATGAACACAATGTCTTCCAAGAAAGGTAAACATATTTATATGGAGGATTCGTTTGATAAACTCTTACCTCATCGGCTTAACCTCTCCAAACGTGGTTTAGAAATCGATTTTATTCTTTGCCCGATATGCAATAATAATGTCGAATCAAACGATCACGTTTTCTTCTCTTGTGAAGTTGTCATGTCCCTTCGCTTGGAGATTGTTGTAACACCCATCCAAAATCAGTACACGAAATGGTAACAATGGGGTGGATACATCAAGTACAAAACAATCAAGATATAGAAACGAACCATAAATAGACGTTTAAAGACAAGGTTCCATTCGATGTCATAGCAAAATATCAGAAGTTTATACATTAGGTCCCATAATTTTTAAAAAGAGTAATAAACAATTCCAAAGTACATATTTAATAAACAAAAAGCTTCAAAATACCCAAAAGATACTAAGTTTTAAAGATAATAAAATTGCATGAATATGATAAAACACAGAATCCTGCCTTTCATTGATATCCGCCACGGCTCCCGTCCAATCTTCATACCCTAGGACTTGAAATTACATGCTAAAAGTCAACACAAAGGTTGAGTGAAATCATAGGTTTATCGGTAAAAAGGGTGGACCACAAGATCGAAGTAATAGTAGACTCTGAAACACATTCAGTAGTCCAAAACGTTTATTATTGCACTAAGCTCATGACCCCGAAGCCTTAACTAGATTTGTGCCCCAATCAGAATATAGGATGCTTGCCAACAACCTAACACCTCTCAATGTTAAATGCACCTTGATCAAACTAGTGACCCAAGGAAAGGTGGGGATTGTCAGTCCCGATAGATCTATCCACAACACTCGCGCTTACTACAATAGCAATTAACGGTTCATGATAAATAGGGACTTCACGGCAATAAGGTAACTTAGCAATAATATTCAGGCAGTAATCTGGATAGCATACACTTTGTAAACACTTTGAAAACACTTAGAAAAACACTTGTGTCCAATAGTAAAACAAGCAATGTAATTCACCCCGTAGATTTTGTAAAACAATCACGTAGTAAAAAGGGGGCTATGAACTCACCTCGAGTGAATGGTAATCAACAAGTATTCACAATAGAAAAATGCGTCACGAAGGAATCCGAAGGCAACCTAATCCAATATAGGTCGTATAAGTACTAAACACTTTGATTATTTATAGGTCGTATAGCTCATCATACTATCGTTCGGGCTATCATAATTAAGAGGTCATGTAGTGACGTATGAGGAGCTAGGACACTTTAAATCGTAAATCCAACAACTCGTCGATACGCCACCCCGAAGAGGCCTCATTATGAAACTCCCTAGTAATATAGTACTTTGATTAACTAATACCACATATAATTCTATATAGCTACATCACCATCTAATCGTTTTAGTGAAATCATATTTATAAAGTAAAAACGTTTATAAGTATACTTTAGTAAAACTGGCGTAACTTTCTCGTTTTAAGTCCGTTTCTTTCGTTTCTTACGTCCACGCCTTCGTATTAAGACGAGTTATCAAAATATAACATTTTCAAAATCTGAGTTTTCTGATGAATAGTGATTTTTACTGTTCATAACAGTTATATATTTATTTTTATAGATTTAGTTATCGTAAATCTCGTAAATGTCGTAACTTATTCGTTTTAACTCCGTTTTTAGCGATTCTTTCGAGCACGTCTTCGTATTTAAAAGTTTTATCGATTTATTGATGTTTTAAAAGTATAAGTTTCTGTGGTGAATAGTAACTTTTATAAAAATAGTTTTATAAAAGTATATATTTAACGTAAACTTGAAATCGTCGTATCTTTTTCGTTATAAATCGGTTTTTCGAGTTTCTTACCTTTTTGGAATCGTCATGAGACGTACTATTTTTATAAAACATAAAATCCATGCTTTGGATTTCGAACCAAAACAGCCCCTTAATAATAATTAGGTATTCATATATATAAACTTGTTTTATATACTTTTTCAACTTAATAATTAGTCACAAGTCTTCCACAAGCCATTATACCATAATATATTCAACCACATAACACATGAATAAGTGTACAAAATTATAATCACAAGCAAAAATATGTTTTACATGTTTAAAAGCATCCTAATGGTGATTTTGCCATATAGAACTAATATACTCATAAAATCATGAAAATGAAAAGGTGAGGGCTTATAGATAACCTTAAGGTGATAAATGATGATTAAAAATATAATCTAAACCCGTGTTTAGATTTTTAAACCAAGCTTGCAAGATCATGAAACCCTAAACCTTAATCTTCCATTTTTCTTGTTTAACACATCTAAAGGTTTAACCAAACCTTTAAACCATCTTAGTAGGTCTTAGATATGTTGTGTGTATGCTTGTATAAGTGGTAGAAAAATTTGTATGGGTTGTGTGGGAGGAGCTTTTTGAGCCGTGAGCTATAGAGGTGAAAAGAGAGAGGTTTTGTTGGTTTTTCACCTAAGAAATGAGAGTGTATGTGTTATTTTGCTAGTTACTTTCCTTATATACTTCTTGTAGCTAGATGTAATAAGGACTAGGTTCATAAAAGACATGATGAGGAAAACAAGGAAGAGTTGGTCATTTTTCGTAGTGAAAGTCTTGGTCGTTACTAACTCTAGATGTACATTGATAGCTCATTAATACTTGTGTTATTTGGTTCCCTAGAATGGACATTATCCCATGGAAATGAGGGAATGTGTTGGCTAAATACTTTGAAGAGAAATGGGAGTAATACTTGCATTATATTTGAAAGTATATCTTGTAGTTTCTTTTATTAAAGTGTAAGACTTGAATTTAAGTGTCTTGGTTGCTCCCTATTTATATGGGACGTCCATATATATATATATATACATATGGGTAAAGTTTTATAAACTTTGGGTATTGGGTATAAACCTAGGTATTTGTTGAAGCGTAGAAAAGTTTTAGTGCTTCCGGGTATGCCTAAATGTATTTAATTGCGAAACGTAAACGTTTTACGCAACCAATAAAATAAAATATAAAAAGTTGATTATTACTTTCGTAAAAATAATATATTGCTAGCTTGACGAAAACTTTAATTCGTTTGGTGTCCGTTTACGTTAATTGTTTATTTTTTTTGTTTACGCGATTTTACTACATAATAAGAATTAAAAGTAAACGCGTACGAGAAAAAAAATAATTAGTAAAATAGATGACGTCGTAAATGACCTGAAAATACGGAATGTTGCATATTTTTGGTGGAAAAAACGGTGTTACGTGAAGACAAGGCAAATGCAAGTAAGATCAAATTGAAAGATCCCCCCTCCATACTAGAACTAAACATTGTCCTCAATGTGAAACTATCACCCCCATACTAATTTCAAGGTATAATCTAAATATTAAGGGGTCTCTATGCGAATCTAAAGTCGTTTATTAATTATGCTAATAGATAAACGTTAATCAATAAGATCTAGGATATTGAATTCCCATATAAAAGCGTGCTAAGGATTGAAGATCGAGTGAACGATGGATAAAACCTCGAGCACGAGAGTCTTCATAATCTGGGCAATCCTAGACATAAAACACAAAACACAAAACACGAGAAAGGAAAAGGCGAGCCTTAGGAGCGTCTCATAAGCTTCATTCTAAGCCCTTAGATCAAAACAACCTTTCATCCGTCCCTTGGATAACATACACGTTTGTCCAACCAATAGGAGAGTATGAGATTGCCAACGAGGCAAGGTGTGTCACACGTGTCAGGTATTGGATCTTTTAGAAGCACTTGAGGCGTGTAGGTGAACTAGATTTTACCCTGTGTGAGTTACTCAGTGTGTGTAAGTAGGAGGGAAATGGGGGAGATGTACAGTAAATGAATTAAACCCTAAACCTAATTTATCACTGGAGGGTTTTGGATTACTTAACATTTCATTTAAGCAACGTGTACTCTTTTCAAATTTGTTTAATCTAATAGATTCATCTTTGAGTTTTTCATTCTCAATTTTAAGTTCATGACACTTTGCACAATCGAGATCAACTCCTTTGTTTTTCTCGAGTGTGGACAATTTATCTTTTAATTCTCTAAGCTCATTTTCTAGACTATTTCTAATAGCTTTTAACTTTTTGTTTTTAGTGATTATCTTTAGACTCATTTTGTATAACTTATCATATTCGTTGTCTAAAGTTATAGCATCAATTGATGAGTTTTCATCACTAAAGTAAGATGATTCGGAACATACCTAACTTGATACGTGAGCTACAAGACACGTTTCATCTTTGACCTTTTCATCATCTTCTTCACCGCTATCGCTCCAAGAGCCTCTGACAAAAGCTCTTTGGTTCTTATCTTTCGGTGGTTTTGGAAATTCTCCAATAAGATGATTTAGGTCGCCACATCTAAATCATTTTCTACCACCTTTACCGTTCTTGTCATCATGACTTCTTTGGAACGCCTTTTTTTCGTTTCGAGGTTGTCTCACGAATCTACCTCTTCATTTAAAGAACTTCTTGAAGTCTCTTACCGCCATGGCGTACTCTTCGTCTTCACTACCGGAAGTTAAACATTCTTCATCACTAGATTCTTTCTTAGCCTTTAAAGCAATAGATTTTCTTTCAACTTTTGCTTTGACTATTTCAGAATCTTTCTTGATGATCATTTCGTGAACCTTGAGGTTCCCGATTAGTTCATCAAGAGATAGTGACGTTAAGTCTTTTGACTCTTCAATCACCGTGACCTTTGCTCTCCATTTAGGATGTAGAGCTCTAAGAAACTTTCTTACGTAGTTCTTACTAGAATAACCTTCATCAAGAGCTTTAAGACTAGTAATAATAGTATTAAATCTAGCAAAAGCACTATCTATAGATTCGTCTTCAGAAATGACGAATTGTTCATATTGTTGAACCAAAAGGTCGATCTTATTATCTTTGACTTGGCTACTATCTTGATGGGTGATTAACAAAGTTTTCCAAATTTCTTTTGCCGTGTTACACATGAAAATTCTTTCGTATTCTTTTCTTGGCAAAGCATTATGAATAACCATTTTTGCTTCATTATTTTTTGCAAGTCTCTTTTTTGAGATCATCAGTTTGTTTTTCAAAAGGGATAACCTCATCTAATTTGGTTTTCGGATTTTGTACAATAGGTTGAAAATCATCATTGGTAATAACATGCCAAAGATCTAGATCTTTTGATTTAACATATGTCTAGAATCTATTTTTCTAATAAATAAAACTATCGCTTTTAAAGAGTGGTGGTCTTTGCATAGATTGCCCTTCTAGATATTTGTCGAAATCCATAGATCAATCCAAGCTTTAAAATAAGATATATTTTAAAAAACTTGAGTGACCTTGATCCTAATACCAATTGTGAAAACTAGAAAAGCGGGGGGGGGGGTGAATAGTTTACATGTTTGTTTTACGGTTTAAAAGTTTACTTTCAAAAATGTATAGATCCGAGTTATATGTTCAATCAAATCACAATATGAACAAGCAATAACTATCTAAACGAAAACTAAATAACAACAATAATAATGTAAAGAAATAAGAAAGAAACAACCAAACCAAGGCATCAAGATTTTATAGTGGTTCGGCTATGAATCACCTCTTCACCCTACTCCACTCCTCGAGTATCCTACTCAAGATTTCACTATGTCAACAAGCTCCCTTTAAGCGGAGAAAACCGTTTACACGTCGCTTACGTTATTTTTCGACGCTAAGCTAAATGTCGAGTCCTAATCTTAGCTAGAACTAATCTACCACTTCACAAGATATACACACTCACAAGATCTACACTATCGGATTTACACAATATCCGAATCATACAAATACACAAGATAAATGCAATAGAGTTCTGGTACTTAGAAGAAAGGAGGATATATCACTAATTAACACTTCGTTTCTTGACGAATACGAGTGTTCTTCTCTTGCACTTGAATGAGAGGGAAGAGATGAGAAGAAGAGATTAGATCACTTGAAACAAGATCTAAGTATGTTAGTGATCAAGATATTTAGTGAGAGAAAGAAGGTTTAGAGAGAGAAAGAAAAGACTGAAAAATTTTATGCAAAGAGGAATGATTTTTCTGCTGAGAATGAAGCAGTATTTATAGGCAGGAAATCCCAACGGCTCTCTGGGGGCGGTCCTGGTGGTCCCTTATATATAAGGGGGCCGCCGCCTAAACTCCGCTCCCTTTTTTGTCTTTTTGTGGAAAAGGTTGTATCTGGTGTAGAAGCTTCCATTTTGGGGGGAAAATTTGAATTTCAAATTTTAAGTTTTTAATAAAACTTTTTATTTTAATTAGAGAATATTTTGTAAATGTATTTTTGAGAAAATACCTTTGTAGATTTAAAAGTGAGGATTAAAAGAAAAATATTTTCTTGATCACTAATCAGGCTTAATTATTTTATTTGTCCATACCTTAAGTGATCACTAATCTTAGAAATGAATTTTTACATTTAATAATTTGTAAACGTTTATTTTTATTGTAAACGTTTTTACATTTTGTTATTATCAAAACGTTGAGAGTTTAAAAAATATAAATAAAGTTTTTAGGCATTATTTGTATTAACAATCTCCCCATTTTTGATGATGACAAAATATAAACTCATTTTAAATAAAATTAAAGATATCAAATTATTAAATGAGTTGTTCCATTTCTCCCCTTTTTTGTCGAATTCAAAAAGAATGATCGTCGAGTTGTTGAAGGAAGAAAGAAATCGACGATATCAAGACTCCCCCTTTATGTATGCTCCCCCTTGTTCGGGGCACCAAGGGACCGATCTTACGAAAATTGTTTTTGCTACAAAACAAAGTTAGAGGTACAAGTGCAAGACAAATATCTTTCAAGTTAACACATTATATTTAAATCAAAAGAAGAGTTTCATTCCACCAACAAGAAACTCATACATTAGCACATTCAATTAATACATTCATGCAAGATAAAACTAGAACTAATACAAGATAAAGAGAAACAATAATACATAAGTCTTAAATGATTCATGATTCATAGAGAATGACTTTTTAAGCAAATGGTTTGGGGTTTCACGTTTATGAAAACATTTAGATATTTTTAAGGTGGAGGTGGAAAGTGTAGAGTGATTGCGGTAGTAAGAAGATATTCAAGATGAGCAAACATGATATTCATCTCATCTCTTAGGGTAAAGAAAAGGTTTTGGTTGTGAGAACAACAAATGAAAGTTGACCCATGCTAGTCATGATAGTTGTAGAAAAGAGGATGACCCATGATAGGTGGTTGAGGTTGTGGTTGAGATGGTGGTGATGAAGTGTCATAAATGTGATCAAGAGTAGTGATTGGGGACAAAGAGAGTGTGATCTCCAAGGAAGGATGAATTTGAAGTGGTTGAGGATTTAGAGGTCTAGGAGGAACATCTGAAATGTTGTTAAGCAAGGGGTTCAAGTGATGAGAATAAGTTGGTTCATGTGAAGATGGTGGGGAAAATTGAAGTTTTGAGTGAAAGGAAGAAGATGTTTTTCTTGACTTGATGATGTTTGATTAGTGAATGTGGTTTTTGATGGTGCATTTGGAGGAGTTGGATATGAAGAGGTTGTTGTAGGAGAAGGTGTGGTGGTGATATCTTCATCACTAGATATGTTGACAAATAATTGTCTAGGAGGGATTATGGTGAGTTTGATTTTCTTGGAAGGATTAGATGAGGAAGCATTGGTGGAATTCATGGTAGAATAAGGTGATGAAGATGATGATAGAAGAGAGGTCATGATTTACGATGGAAGAAAAGGATTGAAGAAGTAAGGCACGGGGTTTGAAGATTTAGATTCCAAAAGGTGTTTGTTAAAATGCAAAAATTATAGTTGTGCCTAGATGGGATAGTGGTCAACTGCACAGAAATTCAGAAGGTCATAGTAGAAGAATCCGTGACCTCTGATGGCGGTCCCTTAATTACTAGCGGTCCCATATATATTAGGGGGCCGCCTAGTATTTTAGGGGGCGTTTTCTGCAGATAGAAAACTTTCTCCAGAATTTCCTGGTAATTTTTTTTCTAAATTTCCCTTTTTGAGTCAATTCTATTTCATTATGAATCATCTAATACTCATTATCTAACCTCACAATATCAATTATCTTGAGTTCTACGAGGGAAGCATATGTAGGCAAATTTGATCAAAAGACAAGCATGCATAATATCATATATATATAGCAAAAGTCTATCAAGGTGCATGCAAGCATTGGTTTAGGATGATAAAATCGAAATATCATCCATGGCAAACTAAGTTGCCCATACTAAGTACTAAGTTACTAATAAGTAGCATAAGTTTAAACACCTAATCATAATAGATTAGTAAATATAATAGATAATAATGTCATAAAGCAATTTCTCCACAACTTTCTAAGACTTTTTCCGATTGACCTTACTCCACCACGATGCTCATCTTGTAATTGTACTTGACGGTTGATGATTTCGGTTTGGCGGGTGTAAAATGGTTCAAGGTGAGGGTCGATATTAGGTGGGTTTTGAAAAACTTGAGGAACTTGATTGGTTAAGGAATTGACATAACGAATAAGGGAAGGAGTGCTTGCACGCGAGGTCCCTTCGTCATTCCTATCGTCATCATCATTGTTGCGATGAGATGAGGATGGTTAATCGAAGGCGGAAGAAGAAGAAGTGGAATGATGACCTCTTCTCGTGTCACGATCTCTTCTCGCTTTTCGCTCTAGTTGAGCGACAAGAGGAGTCATGACACGATAGTACAAGACATAGGACTCATTTTGCAATTCGGGATTTTCTCTAATGATGAATTTAAACAAACGAGTTAATAACGATGATTTCGGTTTGGCGGGTGTAAAATGGTTCAAGGTGAGGGTCAATATTAGGTGGGTTTTGAAAAACTTGAGGAACTTGATTGGTTAAGGAATTGACATAACGAATAGGGGAAGGAGTGCTTGCACGCGAGGTCCTTTCGTCATTCCCATCGTCATCATCATTGTTGCGATGAGATGAGGATGGTTGATCGAAGGCGGAAGAAGAAGAAGTGGAATGATGACCTCTTCTCGTGCCACGATCTCTTCTCGGTTTTCGCTCTAGTTGAGCGACAAGAGGAGTCATGACACGATAGTACAAGACATAGGACTCATTTTGCAATTTGGGATTTTCTCTAGTGATGAATTTAAACAAACGAGTTAATAACATACCATAGGGTAGAAGTAACCTCTTTTGTTTAGTAACCCACTCTATTCGTTTTGCCATGAGATAGGCAAGGTTGAATTTTTTGGAGTGTACGACGCAATAAAGCATATAACAAAGACATGCAGGAACATAATCCTGATTACCCCCAGACAAAAGACATTTTCCCGAATAATTTCTTCTAAAGGCTTCAAGGTTGGCTCAATTTCACGAGTTAGAACTTGATATTCAAGAACATCAATCTCTTCCTCATGACGGATGCGACGGACTTGACCATCTCTATCAATTCGAATAGACGAAATGATGTCCTCAATAGATGGAAGGTTGGTTTGATATGGACCATCCGAAGGGATACCATATGCCAACTCATCAAGTCTCCATCTATCGGTAAAGACGCACGCACCTTCACAAGGTACATCAAGTATTATAGTAAATTCTTCAAGAGAGTAAGAAAAGAATTGATTTCGAATAACAAACTCGATAAACATTTGACCTTTGTCGGAATAACTGACTTGATATTGACTATAAAACTCGAGAATGAAGTGAGGACAAATTAGTTTACTTATTTCAAGGAGACACTCGAAATCGACAAAATGAAACAAATACCGAACATAGTTTAGATCTGTAAAGTTATCAAAAACCACCTGACCCTCATGAATGTAACGACTTTCTAGGTCTCTTAGTTTTTATTTTATAGGTGTATGGTATTCATGTGATATCATTGGTATGTAGGCTCTTGTATTTTTATGATCTTCGGATGACTTACGAGGCATGATTTCCTAAAACAAAAGTGAAATCACATTTTATTACCGTTTCACATGTAATATACCATGAGCAATGTTTCTAGTGTGTGCCTAAATGTAAAAACAAAAATGTGGAACGTTAACGGATTACTCGACCCCTAAATATAACATCCTAATAGTTAACCCAAACGCTCCTTAATTTGATATTTCTCATCCAAACAAGTCGAAAAATACATATGAATTATGTATCTCGAAATTTGTTCATGAGATCATTATGCATGTGTTTGAAAACGTTTTTGGGTTGGATTAACAATGCATAACAACAATTTTATTATGTTCCTAACGTGAGTGATTTGAAAATAAAATTGGGGTTTTGGTTCGAAATCAATTTTTCAACAAATTCACTAATGTATGCAAATCCTATATCTACGGGAAGCATATTAGTTATACATTGTATCCTAGTACTCTTAATTGTACAAAATTGAAAGAAAAATCAAAAATCCCCAATTTCAATTTTTGGTGTTCATCATGAACCCTAGACTCAAATTGAAAGAAAATAGATGAAATGACTTACAATTGATGATCTTTGTGATATTAGGATTGATTATTAGTGTTGATTTGATCTTCAATTGATGTTTAGATGGTTGATTTTGAGTTTTGGTGGGTTTTGAGTCGTGTTCGTCAATGGCAACAGGTAAGGGGGTGTTTGTTTTTCTGTTTTGAATTTTTTTTGTTTAAGTGTCCCATTTTGTGACTTGCTGGTGGCGGTCCCATATTTACCGGTGGTCCCAAATATATTGGGGGGCCGCCTATATGGGGGCCGCCCTCAGCCAAGGGTTTTTGGACTTGGTTTTTGACAAAAAATTTACAAAGAGGAGTGACATTTTAATTTGCATTTCGCGAATTAAATATGTGTTAGGAATGATAAAAAGTGACGATCTTATTGAGATCGAGTCTCGTAATAATTAGAAAAATAATATTGTGTAATAGGTTAGATGAAAGGTTCATGACTAAAATAAGTCACAAAACCTAGCTAAATAGTCAAAGTCTAAAAGACAAGAGCACCTTGCTCATACTTGTAAAATGGGTATAAATACCCCACCACCTCCTCATTAGTGAGGTGTCTTCTAATCTCATTCTAATCATTTTCTCTAATCCTCCTTCTCCCTCTTTCTCTCTATACTTTCTAATCTTTCTCTCTAGACTAAACACTCCATTGCTTATTGATCCTGAATTCAAGACCTAACAAGTGGTATCAGAGCTGCAGGAGCGATTTAGTGTTGTTTAGGGAGCTTATCCGGACTGCTTATTCGTTCAGCTTATTGCGTGAGCTTATTTTTAAGCCTTTTCGGTTTAATTTGATCTTATTACGAGTTTTTTTGGTACTGATTATTTTTCGTGTGCTTATTCTGTTTTTCAGGTTATTTTCGAGAGCTTATTTCGAGTCAAAACTGCTTATTTTTTTATCATAAAAGTCAAACTGCTTAATCTGGTCAAAACAGCTTATTTTGTGCTTATTTAGCTACTTTTGGTTGTGTTTTATGCAACTGAGATTGATTGCTTACGGTTTTATTGTAAGAATTGTAGCCAAATTAGTTCAAAATCTGCTTATTTGGGCTTATTATCAAAATCAGTAGTTCAAATTCAGTAAAATCAGTTTCAATTCTCAAATTCAGTAGTTGACTGGTCAAACTCGGTAGTCAAAGTTTGTTACACCTGGTCAAAGTTTGTTAGAACTGGTCAAACTCGATAGTCAAAGTTTGTTACACCTGGTCAAAGTTTGTTAGAACTGGTCAAACTCGGTAGTCAAAGTTTATTACACCTGGTCAAAGTTTGTTAGAACTGGTCAAACTCGGTAGTCAAAGTTTGTTACACCTAGTCAAAGTTTGTTAGAACTGGTCAAACTTGGTAGTCAAAGTTTAAACTCGATCTTGACTTTTTGTCTCAGTCAAACACGCGTTTTAACAAACTCGGATCAAACTCGGTAAATCACACTCGAAATGAAACTCGGACACCAAACTCATTTTCAAAAAAAAAAATATTAAAAAAAATAATAATAAAAAAATAAATAATAAAAAAATTAATATTATTTTCGGATTAAGTCAATTTAATTTTTAGATATAATTTGTGATTGTGATTGATTTGGTTTGAGTATAACTGATAGTTTGTGTGTGATTTGGTTTGTGTGATAATTTGATTTGAATTTTTGGGTTTATGTTGAAATTTTCTTGGGTTGCGAAAAATGAGATCAAACGAGGAAATAAGACGCTTAGCTCAGGAAGCTGAAAAACAACAATTATTTGCTCAAAAAGTCCAACAACAAAACACGACTTTGACTAGTCAGCTTGAGTTGTATAAGAAAAGGGTTCAGGTTTTGGAAGGTATTAACAAGGATAATAATTATCTCAACGAATTTCTTGAGGCTGATGAACGGGTAAAACGTTATAATAAACAAGCTCAGTCTCAATTTGTTTGTGATCGGGATATCATTCGAGATCTAGAAAAACAATGAGATAAATTAGAGTTAGATGTCAAGGATTATAAAAGAAAAAAAGAGGAATATCAAAAGACAAACGATTTTCAATCAAACACAGCGTGACAAAGAGGAAAAATATCTTGATGATATTCTTCAGTTACAAGCTAAAATCAAAGATCTTGAAAATGTTGTTTGTAAAATGGGCAAATCAACTGAAACACTTCGGTTGCTTATAAATGAACAAAAAGCTTTTCGGGACAACTTACATAAGTCAGGTTTAGGATATAACGGTCCTTGCGTTCTTTCACAAGCTTATGCTAAAATACCTAAGTTGTATCGTGCTTATGAACTTTGTGATAAAAATGAACAACTGCATGTGTTTGATTCTAAGGAAACTCTTGAGGATGCTGAAAAGAGTCAATTAAAAATGAATGAGTTTCAAAAAGATGAAAAAGTTCAAGAGTTAAAGATACAACCAATCGATTACGGAAAATTAAACAAACTTTAAGACAATTTTGTTCCTCAAAAAGAACTTTCTGCTAAACAAACAAATTTTCCATCATCTTGTATATCTTCTGTTTCAAAAATATCTTCTGAAGAATTTTCTTCTAAGACAAAACCAAGCATGACATCAATGCCTAGTACAAATCCAATGCTTGTGGATTTGAATGAAATGGAAAATATTTTCCAAACGTTGTTTAAGTTAATTTAAAAGATTTGTAAAAGAGATGAAAAAGAAATGAATCCAATTATTCAAAAATTGTATTTCTATTTTATACTCTTTCAGAATCGATTTAAAAAGGATGTAAAAGAAATGAATGATGTTTTTGTTTTAGTGGAAAATGATCTTGATGAACCTTTCAAACAAAATAAGCTTTTAAACGATCGACTCTTGGAAGGATCCTTAGCTGAAGATATCAAGAATCTTGTCATAACTTCTTGTGTGGAAATAAGGAATAAGGATTTACAAGATGAAATTGAAAGAATTTCAAAAGAGTTAAAAGATGTTTCAAATGAGAGTAAAACAGCTGATACGGTTTATAATGATGCATTTGGAGTCACACAAGAATTGTCAAAAAGAATTGTTGAATTGGAAAAAGATTTGTCAAAATTTGAGGCAAAGAGTATTGCTTTTGAAATCGCACTTCAACACAAGTCTCGAGAAAATAATTCTTTGAAAACAGTGCAAAAAAAATGAGAATTTTATGGCATCATTACAACTCGAGAATGCTCATTTGAAAACAGGATTTTTAAAGATTGGTATTGAATCGGTTCAAAGGTAAAAGGTTGAGACTAATCAATGTGATGAAGTCAAAGTTAAGGACAATTTTGATGAAATTGAAACTAAAAACATTGAGTTGGAATATCGAGTGGCGTCATTAATTAAAGAGAATGAACACTTGAAGTTGACTTACAAAAATTTGTTTGATTCAATCAAAAAGTCGCGGGTTCAAACAAAAACTTCAAATGTAACACAAAACGAGGCAAAAAATCTAAAGTCTCAATTGTTTGAATTTGCTGAAACAAAGTTCAGTAATATTTTGAAAAGATTGAATTTTCAAAAAGTCACCGGGGAGAGGAGAAACAACATCTTTTTGAAAAAAAACAAGTGTTTTTTCATAAGATGATTGATGAGCTGGAAAAGGTTTTAACTCAACAAACAAAAGATTTTAATGCTGTCAAGCTTGAATTGTCCAACAGAACTGCTAAATTTGAGGCATATTTTGAAAAACTTGAAAAAACGAAAGTTGTTCTTGAACGACAATTGGCTCGTAAGGATGATGATTCTAAAGCTGAAAATGATCAATTTTTGAAAGAAATTAATCATTTGAGAACTCAATTGGAAAATCTAAAAGGAAAGTCTGTGAAAACTAAGTTTGATAAACATTCAATTTTGGGAAAACCACCAGCTGATAAATTGTTGATAAACTCTTAAAATTTCAAATAATGTTTTACTCCCAAAGTTTTGATATGCAAAAAGAGTTTGTCCAAAACCAGTCATGCCACAATCTTTGCCTAAAAATGAAAAAGATCAGCTTTTAAAATGAATTGCATATTTGGAATCAAAATTGGCATTCCAAGATATTCATTTCTTGTCAAAAAGGAATATTCATGAGTTGAGATCTTTGTATAAGTTTGAAAGTAAAGTTTGATTTCTCTTAATCGGAAAGGAGGGAAACCAATGTTTCAAAATCTTCTAAAACCTAGACGAAAGTGTTTAGAAAAGGTTCACACGGCGTGACAATCCTAAAACCATTTTCAAGTTGGGTTTCTCAGTTTACAACCTTTCTTTGCAAATAATGATAGGAAGGTTTTCTTCTAAGAATTCTCAAAGTTTTGAAACCACTTACTCCTCAAACGGGTTTTAAGAATAGTGCTTCAAATGCTAAGCATCAAATCTTTTGAAAACAACTTACTCCTTGTTAACAAGGTAAACACCAAGTGTGGAGGCCATTAAGGAAATTTCGAAACTTTTGTAGCATTCTACTTCTCAAAAGAGTTTAAGTCAAGAACTTTAAAAGGAACAAGAATCATGTTTTTGATTCAACACTCTCATTTTACACCGGTAACAATATTTTTTTTAAGTTTTGGAGACCAAAGCAAAGTCATTTGAAAACTTTAAAATATTCTAAATCAAAAATGTTTTTACTGCAAAACAAGAATGACCTGGCTTTAAAAAACAAAAATAATAGGAAATTGTCAAACGCTTCTAAAACAAATTTCCAGAATGATACATCAAATGGTAACAATAAATGGAAATTTTCTTCACCAACAAGATTTAAAACTCCACATGAAACACCGAGTTTCAAAAATCAATGGAAAATCAAGAGGAATTTTAAATCTCTGTTGATTCCGCGAGAACTGTTTTCAAATGAAACACCGGTTTCAAGCTCTCGTTGGAACTCAACATCTTTACATCGAATTGACACAACTTCAAAATGGTTTTCAGAACTTGGCAAACCCGTTAGCACCGTGCTTAAATGGGTTCCAAAGGTTGTTGTCTAAATTCGATGTCGATGGTTTGTATTCAATTGACAGATTGCAACCTGGCCTTCAAATAAAAGGGAAGTGTACGTTTTAGTGCGCTTTACCTTTAAAATAAGATAAATCTTCTTGTTTTGAACAAAAATTATTCAACTGTTTCCAAACGATTTCAAAAATCTTTCAAAAGTTTGCTCATTAAAATGGCTTGTTATTAAATTTCAGATAACAACCCGGTTTTCAAATAAAAGAAAAGTGTACGCTTCAGTGCGCTTTATCTTTAAAAGAAGAGAAATCTTCTTTGTCCCGAGCAATTTTTTATCAACATCTTTTCAAAAAGTGTGCTCGGGACATACGACTTCTAAGTAAATGTCAGCTTAGGACTCGTTCTTCAAATAAAGGAAAGTGTACATTTTTGTGCATTTATCCTAACAACGAGAAGCTTTCACCTTCTCGGACTTGAGTTTAGCTCAAGTAAATGTTTTTGAAAATGTTGAACACAATTTTTCAAGATTTTATCAAAAAGATTTTTCAAAATCTTTCAAAAATTGTGTGTTCAACACTCCCTTCTCTCGATACTTTGAAAATTCGAATCATTTTTATAAATGGATCAATTTTTGAGGGGGAGTTTTTAAAAATCAAATGCCTTTAATGTTGTTGGATACATCTCATAAAAGTCAAAATTTATGTATCCAAAACATTCAGTGGATTCAAAAGTGGTTCTTCAGTGATATACCAAGGCATCTTAACTCTATCCCTCAATATAATTGCGGTGGCATACAAAATGAAGTGTTTAATTATTGAGGGGGAGTATAAAGGAAAATGTTTTGAACAAATGAATAATAATCGATTTAAAAGTAGTTGTTGACAAGTGTGTTTATATCGATAAACGAGCAAATGGTGAAGATTGTGTCCGGTTACGACCGTTTCCTGAAATTAACAGGATGAGGAGTGAGCAATCTACTGACCATACGTTTTAGATATCAACATACTTTGACGTAACTATTTTTCAAATTTGTTTAGAACATTCAAAAAGGTTCCAAATGATAATCATGCTATATCCGTTTTCTCCCATGTGTTTTCAAAATCTCATATAGCTATTTTAATCCATTGATGTCAAAAATATCATATGGTATGCTATTTTTGAGGGGGGGGGGAAATTGGATTAAAATGTGATCAAGAAAGATAAATGCTTAAGTGTGTGGAATAACAAAGTGATCTAAAAGACTCAATGTGCAATCAACTCTTTCCTCTTTGTGCAAAAGAATTTTGAATATCAATGCACATGTGTAGGGGGTATTTCTAAAAAATGAAACTTTCAAAGTGTTAAATGTTTTGATTTATATCAAACACTTTGATGGATTTTCAAATGGTTTTATGGTTTCGATCTTAATACCCATCAACCAACTACCTCATGATGATCAAAGAAGAAATAAGGTGGTAAGGTTAGGTATTATCCCATGATCCAACCAGAACCGGAGGGATCTACCCAGGGACATTCCATAGATAGAATAGAAGTCCTTAGGTATGATGGAGTTGAATGTGAATGGGAATAATGTCAACAAAGGCATGAGCTATCATCGGAACAATCACAACATGATGATAGTAATGACGTCTTGGTGGACATTGAAGGGGTTGAAGAATGAAAAAGAAATATATGGATAAAGGGTGAAAAGAAAGAAGCCCTCCACAAACTTTAGGCAGAAACCGGGTCAATACATAATCTATCGAATATCACAAAGATGATATTTGGTATTGAAGAAAGACATCATGGACCTAGTGATGCAATGCACAACCCTTCCCAGCCACTCAAGATTCTCTCAAAAGAATTCTTGTTTCATTGTCACGGAGATTAAACGCAAAATCTATTGACATCTCACTCCTATATTGTTGATATTGAAAAGGTAGCAGTCTGCTCCAACCTCCGATCACAAAAACCAAAACGCACTTATTGAGTCTAGAGCCAAATGAGATCAAATTATAAATCTCACATAGAACACAAAAGTACATTTGTATTAAACATCAATGATACAAAAGGTACAAGAGTTGCTTATATGTCTATGTGATATTGCATGTCTTTGTGACATTGCGCGGAACATTTAATAGTGATACTTAAGTAAATTATTCACGATGATGAATGGAAATCCTACCAGTGCTAACATCAAGCCAACGTTGAACGTAGGTCACTAATTTGAAAATGAATGTTTAATGATTCAATTAGTGTTAACTAGTAATCTAAGTGATCTAGTAGTTGTCATGTTTTTTTTGGAATTTGTTTTCGAAAAACACAAACAACATTTCCTTGATTCATTTAAGAGGAAATGTTGAATACAAGGTACTTATGATTGTCACTATATTTGAAGGGGGAGATTGTTGGAATTGTTCGTTAGTAGTTTGACTTCATTGCTTAGACGCCACTCCACCCGTGACTTCACTATCGAATATTCAGGTGTAACAAGATTATGATTATGTTTGATGGTCATCCAATATAATCAGGGGGAAGAGAAGTGTTCTAGCTGAATATTTCTATAGAGCGCAACAATTAGGGGGGAAAATGTGTACATCCGGGACTTAATTGACTTTGGTATATACAATATAGTGCAACAACTGGGGGGAAGAAAGGTGTACATTTGGGACCTAATTGACTTTGGTGTATACAACATCCAGGACTTAATTGACTTGGAGGTTATAGTTTCTTTCTTCTATGAGTTGTTTGTGTGAAGTATGTGCATACGAATCGTTGTTTATTTGGGGGAAGAACATCAACAACATCTCTATCTTTCAGAAGCGAGAGATCTCAATGTCATATTCATTCCTTCATATCTCATACTCAAAGTTCAAAGATACACTTCCGCGCAACTCTGATAAATCAAAGAACTTCCTACTCTGATTTTATCAAAGAACTCCTCAAACATCAAGTTAATGATGCAAATTAAAGTTCTACACGAGGAAGATGTAAACTATCAAGCAATATAGTATGTTGTCAGAACTTAAAAGACAAATCCAAGATGGATTCAAGTAAAAAATGATGATATATAAGATCCTCAAAGGCAAAGACAAAAAGGAAAATGGAAATATCAAGATCAAGATCACTCAGCAGGATTGAACAGCCCGACTATTAACACAACAAGACTCAAGATAACAAGCATTAAAGTTCTAAGATCAAATCATAAGAGAGATCTCAATGATCATCCTTTAGGGTAGATTCGTTACTAATAAGAAAAGATGATCATTAATGCAATCTAGAGAGATCTCATGTGCTTCCGGATAAGGCGTAGATTGTTAGAATGATAAAATGACGATCTTATTGAGAATAAAAGCCTTGAATAAACTTTTCCCTTTTCCCCTCCATTTTTATCATATTTGAAAATTAAATACTGCTTCCTCTACTATTCCTCCTAGCTTTCATGGTTATTATGTAGATTCAAATAAACAAGACCTAACATTACACTGGAACTATCACAACAAGTATTATAATGACGTCTTGGTAAGCATAAAGGGTTTAAGAATGAAAATAATATAAGGATAAAGCTCTAAAAAAATACCTCAATACAACTTTAGGCCATGTAACCGATCAATACATATGCTATCACTCTTCACAAATATTAATTCTGTATTAAAGATATACATCATGGACCCAGTGATCTCTCAATAACCCTTCCCATCATTCGAGTTTCTCTCAAAAGAGACTTATGATGCATATTTTATTTTCAAATATATGTTGTTTAAGTTTAAATTTGAAAACGATCACCTAAAAACGCACTACGGCAGAGAACCCGATCAAAGTAGTTGTAAAAGATGGTAAATCGAGTCGCCAAGAGCTAAGTATCATAATTTTAATTTGAAATGTCACGTTTTGGAAAAATAGTTTCGAAGCTGATTTATGAATTACAGAAAGTATGTATAGAAAAGTAAAAGTAGTAGAAGATGTCAGGGAGAAAGGCGTGATAGCATAGCCATTTCAGTACTACCATTACAACTACGTTTTCTTGTGCAATGTTACACCATGGTTTCATTAGTGATTTCTAAAGTCGACAGACCTGAATAGATATATTTAGTCTGTCTTATAGTTCCTGCGATCTCGAATCCCTCGAAAGTCATGAAGGTAGGACAACCAAGTCATAGTGATTAATCCCTACTATCCCAATAACTAGTCTAATAACCTATATAAATTATTAACCCTCTCTGAAAGAGTTCCTCTGTTTTTTAAGTATATTAAGTGATAGAGGCGGTAACCTGGTTAGTTCCTACACTAGGGATAGGGTGCCAAACCTACCCTAGTACCCTGCTAATCCCATGTTCAATTGGTAATCTAATAACAGGATTAACATGATCTAAACCACCCGCAATACTACCAAAACCCAGGGTTACATGATAGTCAACAGATATCCAACGAAACCATAATCTAACAAGAAACAAACATTATAACGGAATACATTCATGACTACGAGCCGTGAAGTGCTTAAGCCGCTCATTAGCATCAACAACAGCAGAATAAGAAAGGTAATCTTGATGAAAACTCAGAAATCTTGTAGTTGCGTTATGAACGATTAAATACAAAAGTAAGTTATGTGTGATCTCCCTTGGACTTCTGGTGGAATTCTTCAAGGTATAGAAGCCTTGGTCGCTTCTTAGAGCTGTGGTAGAATGGTTCATCTATAATTGTCTGAATGAGGCCTCTATTTATAGATTTCGAATATTTACCGTAACTTTAGAAGGGTTCATTTCAATGTCTAAATGACCTCCTATCTTATCTTTCCATCTTGCAAGCTAAAAGATTTACGACGTAAGCAAGTTTCCATGTTACCCGGATTGCTGACTCGGATACTCCAAGCTGTTTTCTACAGTATTAATGTTACGGCTAATCTTGCTTGTGGTACCAGTAATTCTGAGGACGTCTCCTTAATACTTACGCCCGTAACAATATCGTATGGGTTACGCGTAAAGAGTCTCATAAGATTTCGTATTTTTCTTCTTTTTTTGCATTCCCGTGTTTCATGTCTCATACTTGCATTTACCTTAAAACAACAAATATCCATAAAAGTATCGAATTCAATATTTATAAGAACACTTGTAAGTGTTTTGTAGGAAATTAACACTAAAAAAATATTAAATATTTATGTTATCAACTTGTCTCATTGTCACGGAATCAACACGACCTTCTATCGACTTTCTCACTCCGAGTTAGATGAATATTGAAAAGGTGCAGTTAGCTCGACTCCGATTACTAAAATCACAACCACAAATCGTCTAGAGCCAAAATCAATAAATAAATCCAATTAGGATCGCATTTCCTGATAAACATTAATTTCAAAATCTAGAACACAATATGATAACAAATAGTCCCACGCATTATCCTTGTGATTTCCAGAACTTAAATAGTGATACTCTCAGTAGTCACAATATGAAGAAATCCTTCCTAGTGTCTCTCAACAGCCACAACGCTAGGTGACTTGCGAGATTCTATATAATCAAACTTGTGACAACTGGATATCGTTTGTCCATAAATGAAATGGATGACTCAATCATAGATAGTAACTAACTGATTCACTCTTACCGTTGTCTGCTTGAGACTGGTAATGAGGAACAAGCAAACATGGTAATCTAAGACAAATGTGTTATGATCTACGCTTAAAGAGCTGAAACCCTGTCAATAATTCTTCTAAATTAAATCTACCTGATCACAGTCATCCTCAAGAACCGAAGTTATCGCTACCAAACATAGACTAAAATGAAAAAAAAGAGAATACAAAGCCATATTCGCCATATCTGTCGTTTTATTACTAACTAAACATGCAGATTAACGACAGTGTAGCAACCTCATTCACTGAGTCAATTGCGTACACAACTCAGGCCGAGTCGACAAAGATAAAACACGATATAACTCAGTAAATGTTACTAAATCTTCGAACCTTTGATTTTCATGATCTTTCTTAAAGATATCAAAATATCAAACAAAGATGGTCAAGGAGATTTTATCAATATTTCAAGATAATAGCATTGTCGTACCAAGACACAAGATCACATGTGGCAATGACGATAAAGACAAAACAAGAGAAAGGTTTAAAGATCTCATAATCAAAGACAAGTCAAAAAGACAATGACAACTCAATATCAAAATCACACAACATGAAGGAATAAGCATGCAACAAAGATAAAGACCAATCCCAAGACCAAGACTCAAGATCCCACTGAAAACACAATCTCAATGACCTCACTTCGGGGGAGATTGTTAGCCTCACAATATGAGTTGAACAAGAAAGTTTTGGTCATCAAGTCAGGAAGACTCGGTCTTTATATTATTCACATTGTAATAGACTAGAATGAGAACTGGGCGCGTTTATTAATCTAATCTTGTATAATTTGGTAAATCCCACCCAATCCTGTGCCCATCATCCAAAAATCCTTAGGCTCCGCTAAGGACATATTGGTATAAATACCATCTTCACCCAAGGAAATTGTTTGTTCATTTTTATTCTTACACTTTGTAATAATCCATACCTTTTTTCTTCTTTCTCTTTTCTTACTTTTCGTATCTCTCTTATTTTCGTAGTTTCGTATGGGTGAGTATTTATAGGATTAGTAATGACTGTCACCTAAGAATGACATAATCACGATAAGACCTCACCATTAAAATGGCCCGATGATCAATAATTAAAGATCCAAGGTAATAGCTGTATTTAGGCACGATTGCCATTTATACCGTCAGAAATAAGAAAACGATCAAGTTTGCTCATCTTAGTAGCCGATTTGTGACACCGTGTAAAGGAACATCCACCTAATGGAACCTCTACCAAACCCACAGTCGAGATAAACAAATTAAAACATCGCAACCTTTCATTAGACATTGCACATATCTCTCATCTTGTAATAAAAACTCATTGAAATCACCCATGATTAATCATCACCTTTAATTATCAATCACGAAGAATTAAAATAATCTCATAACATCTTCCATTTCAGCTAACGCTTGAGAGTTTAATATCGATATAATAAGATACTTTTGCCGTTAGAACCCATACACTTTGATCATAATGAAATAATCAAAAACCGTAGAATTAAATTTACAAACATTATTGGATCTCAATACAAAGAATACCACCGATTACCAACAGAAGGACTATAAACAGAATCAAACGCAAAATTACCCCAACATATATCAATGTTAAAAGCTCAATTTCTTGTTTTGTTTTCTTGCAAAGACATAAAATTCACCTTATATTAACACATAACTCCTATAACCCAATCTATTAGCCTTTTGCAGGCCTTGATATCATACAAAGAATTCATCAATGAACCTCATTCCCTCCTTTGGGATACATTAATCTCTTAAATATTTTCATAGAACCCAACCATATCATATCCCATGGTTTGTCCCACCTTCACTAAGTCATCCCATTAGTTTGTAAGTATAAACCCCCCTGAAACTAAGCAACTGTTTGAAGGACATAAAATACAGAATCCTCATATCTCCTTAGATCCAGTCAAAAAAAATTTCCTCACATCAAGACTACGTCACACCTGCATTCTTTTAAACATTCCATCACCCCCCTTTTAGACTCCATTAAACGCGTTGAATTAAACTTTTGTTGCATCATAGAGGGGGGAGTTAAATCCTAGAGGTACTTCAAGATTTTCATCTGGTAAGACCTCCATTACTAGTCAATTTGTTTCTTCTGAAGTAACTCATAAAATTAAACGAAAAAAATATATAAAAACAGATCCTCAAACAGTAATCATCCTGACCAACATTTTGAACATCCTTCTTGTTAGATTCAAGGTGCTCTTTTTCAAAAATAGCTTCAGAAATCACTTCATCATCACTATCTCCTTCCAAAGTTATATTCTTATGCAATTTCACATTCTCTTCATTTAACCCATGTTCTATTATTCCATCATCGATGTCATTTTCTTCTTCATCTTCCTTCACAAAATCAGGAACCCAAACAAAAACTTCTTTACCACGAACCCAGAATACTTTACCTTGAGTTATAAAATTAAACGACTCAAAAATATTCTCTACTAAGTTTGTTTTGATACAAACTATATTTATGTGGAAGCAAACCTCATCATGATCTTCAACATGTAATAACTCACCCCATTTAGATGCAATTCCATAAATGTGTTTTTTCTAAACTTCTAAGGATGCCCTCAATATCCACCATGTAACCCTCCCATCGTAAGAGAATTACATTTAAGCTTGTTTACTAGAAAACCATACCGACCCCACATACCTAAACTTCTATTTGAGCAACTACTGAATAATCATCACCCAGTAACCTCCCATATATTTTATCGTGATGTTTTCAAAACCCTTCGTTAGCTAGAACCACCTTTAAATTCGTTTAATAACCAAATTCTTGCACTTTCCATAAAATAATGAAAATACTCGCTGATTAACACATGATTCATCAAGCACTAAGGCAAGTTTTTTCTCCTCCTCGACAATTTGAGAGTAAGGCCTATTTTAACAGCAGTCATTTAATGTAAATGCCCATATACCCCTGTATCTTTATGAAATTCTCTTGGAGAAGTCTTTTTCTCCACATTAGATTTGGATTGACTACTACCACTTCATTGGCAATCTTTGAAATCTTGCAATGTTTGCATGAAGTTTGAAACGTCCAACCCAAATTGTGCATATGTTGTTAACCAATCGATCCACATCAATGATCTTAATGAAACAAACAAAACCAAACCTATTACCTGATTTGGATCTCTTGGTTGGAATGAAAGCGTTAATGACGTTCCCATATTGATTACACACTCTCCATAAATCCCGCGCGTTAAACTACTCTGGGAAATTCGTAACGAAAATGGACGTAGAGATCTTTTGCACATCATCCTCCTTTGAGCGACGATCGCCCATAATGAACACCTTAAAACAACGAATAAAAGAAAATGATTAAGAAACCCTAAAAAACACGTCGAAATCCCTATGGTTTCAGGGAACGCCACTTGTAATGGATCTCATTAAGAGATTGATCTTGTAAAGACCAATCCAAAACAGGCCATTAACAAGATGTGAGCACCAAAAGTTAGATCCGATTGATAGGGTTCAAGGAGCTCGAAGAAAACCTATAACAAAACAACTTATAGCACTCAAGTAAGATCGCCTTACACACTCGTCAAATCAATCAACATGTATTGTACCAGCAAACAGGGTAATATTAATCCTTACGCGAAAGGTAGTAATCGATTGATTTTTAATTTCTATATCATAATCGCCATTTAGTAATGAATTGCAAAATGTATTTTAAAGTGTATTTTTTTGAGTATTATTTTGTGTGTCGTCTTCTATTACTCAGATAGGTTACTATCGTGTCAAGAAAAAAACAATATTTTGAAAATTCATGCTTATTCTAAAGATTGGAAATGTTACAAAGCTTATTAAGGCATCATTTATTATTACTTAAAGTTTAAATGGATTGCAATTCATATAATTACTGGTTTAGATAAAAAGAAAAACAAGTTTTAGTATTCTAACTTTCCGTAAAGTTTTTTAATGATATATAAAATATCAAAAATGAGAAAATAAAATACTTGATAATGATATGTAAATAGCTAAATGGTGATGAAATAAAATGACCATGGTTGATGGTCGTGAGAAATTAGGCAACACGGTGTTTCTATAGTTGTGATCTAGATCCTCGAGGTGTTTTTACTAACCGAAACCAATTTCGATACTATGTTTAAATTAAACCCAACTTGTTTGTGTAAAACACCAGCTTCTTATTTAAGTGCTTTGCTAAAAGCCTAGAATTCAAATTTAAAAATATTGTAAATAGCCACTTTGAATGAACGCAACCGCAAGTGCATTTGCTGCCTGTATTTTTCGATAATAGCTCTTATACCAAAATGGCCCTATGACCAAATACCGTTCCTAAATACTTTTACAAATGACAAATAGACACATTCACGACAAATCACTGTCGTTTTGACATGGGCCACTGTGCTACGTAACGGCTCCCATTTTAGTCGCCCGTTTTTTTTTTAAATTTGTATGCACAAAGTAGAAGGAAAAAAAATATTACAAAATTCTGATTTATTCAGATAAAAAAAATACCTGCGGAAACATCTTCGATACCTAATAACTAAAAATAATCATATGGTCCAAACTACAACCCATTAGATAAAAAAAAAAAAACCCCTATAGCAAAAAAAAAAAAACAACACTTTAAATACCATGAGATCCAAACATAATCAATAAAAAAATTTTATTACAAATACACATTACCGGCACCCATTGCACCCGATTTTTTGTTTTAATTATTTGTTTCTTGTTTTTTTTAGTGTATCATCAATGTAGAGAAAAAAATATACAAAATATCCGATTTATTCAATAAAAAAATACCCCGAAACATCTTCGACCTTACTTTAAAATAATCGATATGTCACAAACTACAACTCATTTTATATTAAAAAAAAAAAACCATATAGCAAAAAAAACACTTTAACAAAAAAAAAAAAAAAAATAACCCAACACATAAGCCATATAAAAAAAATTATTACTAATATACACATTTGTCGACAAACTAGCCTAAAATTCGCATAAAATGTGGCCCAAAGTAAAAAAAAAAAAACTAGCCCAAAATTAGCCTGAAATCTGGCCCAAAGTAAAAAAAATACAAAACCGTCCCTCAACTTTTAACTATTTACGATTTTCTTACACAAAAAATCCCGTAAAAGAATTAACAAAAAAGACACGTCAAGTTTTTATTGTTCACAACTTTTTTACATTCATCGGCCCAAAAAAAAAGATATCGAACCGTCCCAAAAAAAGAAAATATTCGGGAAAAAATTAACCCGTCCCAACGCAAAATTTTTTTTCCCGAATCATACAAAAAAAGGAAATATCCGGGAAAAAATTAGCAAAAAAAAAACCAAAAAATAGCCTAAAATCTAACCCAAAGTAAAAAAATACAAAACGGACCCTCACCTTTTAACTATTTACGATTTTCTTACATAAAAAATTTACAAAACCGTCCCAAAAAAAGAAAATATTCGGGAAAAAATTAGCCCGTCCCAATCGCCAAAAAAAAACCCCCAAAACGTAAAAAAAAGTTATTCGGAAAAAAATTAGCCCCGGCGCAACGCGCGGGTTCTTTTGCTTGTTAAAACTATAATCCATACATAATGTATGCGTAAAGATTAAAAAATAATAATAATAATAAATATATAAGTTTT
>BQNB010013444.1:0-77145 GCA_026074375.1 Tanacetum coccineum | reverse complement strand
CCCCCCCCCCCTCCCCAAAATAGAAGGTTTTATAACAGATACAACATTCACCACAAAAGGACAAAAAAAAGAGCGGAGTCTAGTGGCGGCCTCATTTTAGGCATGGCGGCCCCCTTATATATAAGGCCAAAAGTTCAATATATACTCAATATTTATCATAGACCCAATGAACTAATCATAACCACTCATTTTTTTCATCAAAAAAAAAACCCACTTTTCACTTTTTTTTAAAATTAAATATCTCACACACTATTAATCGTTACGCAAAACAAAACATATCATCGCGACAAGAATTAAATTATCTTTCTATAGAGGGGCGACACTATATACTTTTGACGAACTTTTTTTTATGATTTTATGAAGTCATATACGATTTTATGAAATCATATATGATTTATGAAATCATATATGATTTTATGAAATCGTGTATGATTCGTCATACGATATGATTCGTATGACGAATCATATATGATTTTCGCAATTAGTGACTGAAACAAAATTGAAAAAAAGTTCGTTAGAATCACAAATCATATATGATTTTATGAAATCATATATGATTCGTTATACGAATCATATATGATTTTCGCAATTCGTGACTGAAAAAAAAATCAAAAAAAAGTTCCTCGAAAGTATAGTGTGTCACCCGTCTACTTAAAGATAAAAAAAATACTCGTCGCGATGGTGTAGTTTTTGTCGTGTGACGATTTACCGTTTGTAAGATATTTTATTTTTAAAAAAGAGGTGGAAAGTGGGTTTTTTTATTTTTGATAAAAAAAATAGATGGTTGAGATTGATTCATTGGATCTATGACAAATAATGGGTCTATGTTGATCTTAACTCTATATATAAGGGACCGCCGGGACCGCCACCAGCAACGGTTATTTTTTGTCCCCTATAAATACTGGGCCACCCCATTTGAAAAACAGAACCTCTTGTCACGAATTTTCTCAAATCCATTGTTCTCTCTTCTTTATTTCTTTCTAAAACACATATATTGATCACTAACATACCTTGATCTTGTTTCAAGTGATTAATTCTTTCTTCCTCCCTTCTTCTTCTTCTTCTTCTAATCAAGTGCAAGAGAAAAACAATCGTATTCTTCTATATACGAATTGTTATCAAGTGATCTCTCTCTTCCTCCTCAAGATCATAAATCTTCATTACATATATTTAGTTTCGTTGTCTAAATTGGATTGTGTGTAGATCCAAGTGTGTACATTGTGTATTGGTGTGATTTGGATTGTGTGTCCATCCAAGGATATATATAATCTTGTAGTGAGTAAAGACTTAAGTGAAGTCTTAGATTGTTTCTAGCTAAGATAGGGACCTCGCCATCTACTTCGTGTCGAAAAAGTAACGACGTGTAAACGTTTCTCCCGCCCTAAAGGGAAGCTTGTTGACATAGTGAAATCTCGAGTGGAGTACTCGGGGAGTGGAGTAGGAACGAAGAGGTGCTTCGTTGCCGAACCACTATAAATCTTGGTGTTTTGGTTTGATCGTTTCTTTCCTTATCCCTTTATATTATTATTGTTCATTTAGTTCATTACATTAGATAGTTTTTGTTGTGGATTCATGATTAGTTGATTTGAAGACATATAACTCGAATCAAACCGTTTTTAAAACCAAAGAATTTTAACTGTCAATCAACCTGTAAACTAGCAAACCTCCTCTCTAGTTTCCACAATTGTATCAAGGAGCAAGGTCACTCAGATTTTTTAAAATATATTGATTTTATAAAGCTTGATCGATTTATAGATTCCGATTAATATCTAGGAAGGGCATCTATGCAAAGACCCACCACATTCATGAAAGCGAATAAGTTTTTATCCATTGGAAAAATAGATTCGAGACATATGTTAAATCAAAAGATCTAGATCTTTGGCATGTCATTACCAATGGTAATTTTCAACCTATTATTCAAAATCCGGAAACCAAACTTGATGAGGTTGTCCCTTTTGAAAAACAAACTGATGATCTTAAAAGAAGGCTTGCGAAAAATAATGAAGCCAAAATGGTTATTTACAATGCTTTGCCTAACAATAGGAACGAATTTTCATGTGTAATACGCAAAATAGAATTTAGAAAACTTTTGTTAATCACCCATCCAAGGTAATACCAAGTCAAATATAATAAATCGAACCTTTGGTTCAACAATATGAATAATTTGTCATTTCCGAACACGAATCTATAGATAGTGCTTTTGCTAGATTTAATACTATTATTACTAGTCTTAAAGCTCTTGATGAAGGTTACTCTAGTAAGAACTACGTAAGGAAGTTTCTTAGGGCTCTACATCCTAAATGGAGAGCAAAGGTCACGGCGATTGAAGAGTCAAAAGACTTAACATCACTATCTCTTGATGAGCTCATTGGAAACCTCAAAGTCCAATAGATTGTCATCAAGAAAGATTCCGAAATATCAAAGCAAAAGTTGAAAGAAATCTCTTGCTTTTAAAGGCGTAAGAAAGATTCAGTGATGAAAGTGGTCGACTTCCGGTAGTTGAGACGACGATACGCCAAGGCGGTAAGAGACCTCAAGAAGTTCTTTAAGAGAAGAGGTAGATTCGTGAGACAACCTCGGAACGACAAAAAGACCTTTCAAAGAAGCCGAGACGACAAAAGTGAAAGGAAGTGCTTTAGATGCGGAGATCCAAATCATCTTATTGGAGAATGTCCAAAGCCACCAAGGACAAGAACCAAAGAGCATTTGTTGGAGGTTCTTGGAGCGATAGCAATGAAGAAGAATGATAAAATATCCAAAGACGCATTCTGTGTACTCAGGCAACCAAATGTATATGCCTTGGAGTAATTTGGAGCCCAAGAAATAAGCTAAATTATAAAAGGAAAAAACAAAACGAAAAGATCAAGATAGAAGGATGTTCAACATATGACGGGCACAACCGAAGCTCTTCACTCCCACTTACACGGCATACAATGGAGTTTCTTTAAAAAAAATAAAATAAATTTTTTTTAGTAATCTTCGCGTAAACTCATTGAAAATGTATGATATCAATGACACTCATAAAATAGATAATGTAGAAACATGTTGATAATACTAAAGTATTAACTTGCTAAGTATAGGACAAATATGTGATAATAAGTGTAGAGTAACTTTTTTAACATGATAGTGAAATCACTAAGGACGGTAAAGTGATAGGTGGGAGGTGTTAGAGAAGAAAGGCTTATTAGTGATAAATTAAGAAATAACCTAAGATCAACTTGTCTAGCAACGATTCATGATAAGTTCCACTTTGTGGCATAGAGATTAGGTCACGCAAATATAGTGTCTCATTCAAACTTAGCATCTATGGAATTAGTTAAACCCTACCTCAGCTTAATTTTGATCAACATTTGTGATGCTGCAAAATTGAAAACAAGCTAACGCTAGTCACAAAGCTAAGAATGTAGTCTCAACGATTAAATGCTTAGAACTTCTCCATATGGATCTTTTTTGTCCATCCGCCGTATGGAGCTACGGAGGAAATCGTTACAAACCCTAGTCATAGTGGATACTACTCCTAGGTATACTTGGAACTAGATTTTCTTAAGAATAAAACCGAAGCTTTCGACACATTCGAAATATTTTTAGTAAGAAAATCCAAAATTAATCGGATGTACAATTAGTGTCAATAAAACGAACCCACATAGAGAATTTGCTAATGAAGTGCAATTTGGAGAGTTTTGAAATGCCAATGATATTACACATAACTTCTTGCTCCACGCACTCCTCAATCAAATGGCGTGGTTAAAAGGAAAAATAGGACACTTCAAGAAATGAAAACAATGTTGAACGAGCAATCTTACCCACAAAAGTTTTGGTGTAACGCCGTAGATACTTCAACATATATTCTTAACCGAATCCTAATTAGAACCATCCTAGGAAAAACACCTTATGAAATCTTGAGAGGTAGGAAACCTACTCTTGACTATTTTAGAGTGTTTGGAAGCAAGTGCTTCATTCTAAACACTAAAAGACTTCCTACCAAGTTTGAACCCTATGGCCTTAACGAAGGTTCTTTCAGGTTACTCCCAAAATAGTAACGCTATATCATTCTTATTAAACACACTATGAAAATCGAAGAATCACTCAACGTGACATTCGATGAAACTCCTCCACCCTTTAAGACATCACCCTTGGTGGACGATGACTTAGATGAAGAAGAAGCTATTAGGGAAATCAAAAAGAAAAACCTAGAAAATGTTGTTGAGGATGAAACTTTAGAGATTGACGAAATAGTCAATATTAAGGAATCTAGGAACCATCCCCTAGAAAATGTCATAGGAAACCTCAACCAAAGAACCCTTAGATCACAAGCCCAAAACCAAAGTAACTTTTATTGTTTTATCTCTACCATAGAACCTAAGAATGTGAATGAAGCCTTAGGAGATGAAAGTTGGATAGTCGCCCATCAAGGAAGGAATTAAATCAATTCATTGCTAACGACGTTTGGGAGTTAGTTCCACAACCTAAGAATATGACAATTATAGGAACTAAGTGGAGTGTAGAATAATTTAGACAAACGTGTTTGTTTCTCAAAATAAGGCTAGATTAGTTGCTCAAGGCTACAACCAACAAGAGGGCATCGATTATGATGAAACTTATGCCCCGGTTGCTAGACTTGAATCTATTAGGATATTATTAGCTTATGCTTGCGCCTTAGATTTTAAATTATTCCAAATGGATGTAAAAAGTGCATTCCTGAACGGTTTTATCAATGAGGAGGTATACGTGGCACAACCTCCAAGATTCATTGATTTTGAAAAACCGGATCATGTTTATAAATTAAAGAAAGCTTTATATGGTCTTAAACAAGCACCCAAAGCTTGGTATGATAAGTAACAAGCTTTTCTTTATTAAACATAATATAAAAGAATGGTAGATAACACTCTTTTTACTAAAAAGAAAAGTTCAAATCTCATCATTGTTCAAATATATGTCGATGACATTATATTCGGTTCGACTTGTCAAGACATGTGTGATGAATTTGCCAAAATCATGCATGACGAGTTTGAGATGAGCATGATGGGTGAACTTAACTTCTTCCTTAGATTACAAATTAAACAAATGGAAGACGGTATATTCTTTAATCAATCTAAGTATATTAAAGAAATGCTTAAGAAATTTGGTTTAGAAGATTCTAAACCAATGAAAACTCCCATGTCCTCCGATACTAAACTCACGAAAAATGAAGAGTGTGAGTTGGTAGAAAGTACCAAGTATCAAGGCATGATAGGTAGTCTATTATACCTAACGACAAGTAGGCCTGATATCATGTTTAGTGTCTGCCTCTGTGCCCGCTTTTAAGAGGCTCCCAAAACCTCTCACCTTAAAGCGGTTAAGCGTATCTTCCGATACATTAAAGGCACTACGCACTTAGGATTATGGTATCCTAAGGGGACCGGCATAGAAACCGTAGTATATGCCGACTCTGGTCATGCGGGAGATTATGTGGACCGAAAGAGCACTAGCGGTATTTGTACGTTCGTGGGATGTTGTTTGACATCTTGGTTCTCGAAGAAACAAACCGCTCTTGCTATATCCACTACCGAAGCCGAATACGTAAGCGCCGAGAAAGGCATGTCAAAAAAGCACTATGGAATGAAACAGCTCTCAACACTACGACATATGACTCGATGACGGTTTCCACACTGTTGCAACAACAAGGGCGCGATTGACCTTAGCAAAAACCCGGTGCAACATTCTCGTACCAAACACATCGAAATTCGTCACCACTTTCTCCGTGATAATGTCCAAAAAGGACATGTCTCAATCGAAAAAGTACCATCCGTCGACAACATTGCCGACATTCTCACTAAACCCCTTAAACGTGAATCGTTTAACTATCTACGTCTTGGTTTAGGAATGATGGAACACATTCCATAAATCATATTATTACGCTTCCCTTTCTTCTGTCTCAATTCTAGTCCGTGTTCCATTTCGTGTCATGACAACTTAAATACTTCATCCGAAGTACTTTAAACACATTTAAGTTTGAAAATGCAAGTTAAATTGTCACTCCTCCTAGTAAAATTTTTGTCAAAACAAACTTATAAATCACTGCATGAGGGCGGCCCCCTTATTTATAAGGGACCGCCAGGAAATATGGGACCGCCATCAGGGAAGACAAAATTATTACCACCAAAACCAAAATTTTCTAAACACAAAAACAAACACTCCCTTACATGCGGCCATTGACGAACACAACCTCAAATCCACCAAAAACTCAAAATCGACCATTAAAACTCAAATTGAAGATCAAATCAACATCAATTATCATTCCTAACATCACTAAGATCATCGATTGTAAGTCATTTCAACTATTTCTTTCATTTTGAGTCCTAGGTTCATGATGAACACCAAAAATTAAAATTGGGTATTTTTTATTTTTCCTTTAATTTTGTTCAATTAAAACCACTAGGGTACAATGTATAACTAATATGCTTCCCGTAGATATAAGATTTGCATACATTGTTAAGGATTGTCGAAAAAGTATTTTTGAACCAAAACCCCAATTTCATTTTGCAAATCACTCACGTTAGGAACACAATAAAATTGTTATTTTGCATTGTTAATACAACCCAAAAACGTTTTCAAACACATGCATAATGATCTCATCAACAAATTTCGAGATACATAATTCATATGTATTTTTCGACTTGTTTGGTTGAGCAAAATCAAACTAAGGAGCGTTTGGGTTAACTTTTAGGATTTTATATTTAGGTCAAGTTAACCGTTACTCCACATTTGTTGCATATAGGCACACACTAAACACAAACTCAAAACATATAAATATGCACAAGTAATTAATATATGGGATTACTCTTAATTTTCTAGGTAACAATGCCTCATGCTACCGCTCTAGATCATCAAAAGACAAGAAACTACATACCCTCAATATCAAATGACTTTAATCAACCAACAATACGAAACACAATGGCAAATCTTAAAAATGATATTTTCATGAAGGAAGGGTCGTTAGACCTAATTTCGAAAACATGAGTCATATTCATGCTAAGTTTAGGTCAATAAATTTTGATTGTTTGTTGGACATCAACAAACAAATTGTACCTTGTTTTGTTCTTGAGTTTTATTGTCAACTCATCTTCACCAATAATTCTAATGGTCAATTCGTTGTCAATTTTGTCTTTCAAAACAAGCCATTCTCCCTCACTCTTGAGGAATTTGGTCAAATCCTAAAAATTCCATTCAAAGGTCAAGCCTCCATCACTGAAATGTGGTCACTTAATCATTTATCGGTAAGTGTCCCGACTAAAGGTTTTTATAAAACAAAACCTCCATCTTCAAGAATCATCAAGTCTCTCATTCAAATTCCACGACAAGGACAAGAAACTCGTACTAAAAACAAGAAAGTCATTGTTGTTGGTGAAAACGAAATATTAACACGATAGATTCATACTCATATGAAACCTTGGGTTGAGATTATTCGTGAAAATGTTTTTTGTCAATGAGGACATAAGGATCATGTCTTCGCGTGTCTTTGTCACATGCTTTATTACATTGAGTCATCCACTTCCTATAATCTAGCATTTTTCATTCTCAAACATATGGAAATGACTCGATTCAAACCTAAGGAACTCTTACCTTATGGGATGCTTTTGACTAGGTTATTCAAACACGTTGTATCGATCTCTCTCGAGCTAGCTTTTGATCATTATCTCTCATATGATCGAGCCATGCATCCGCTCGCTCCTCACTATAAGCGAAAGCCACGAGCGGATCGAGGCAAGAAATGACCCCGTGAGACAAATGCTAGCTCCTCTTCCAACACTCAAAATCCACCTTCCTCTTCTCCCCAAATCGATGTCATTGTTGATGATAATGACAATGAGTAATCTCAATCCAATTCCTCATCTCCAACTCAACATATTTCTTCTTCATCAAATGTTGTTTCCGGAGTCCATCGAAACCCTACTCATGAAAATCATGACTTGAACACTCTTCTATCTGAAACCATATCTTTCCAAATCCAACAAAGAGATGAACACCGAGATGGGTTAAGGTCAATTGGACAAGCTCTCAAGAACATAATGGGAGGAAAACGGAAGTGACGATATTGGCATAACCTTTAAATGACTAGTATTAATATTATTATTTCTCTTAAAATACATTATATTTCTCTCATTAGAACTAAAACCATGAATGATGACTTATGTGTGTTAGAACTTCTCTTTATTATCCTTGGCATCCTATGAATGCTATGCTTGTTGAAAATTTGTGTTCATATGTGAATTATCTTGATCTTATTAAGATTGCATGCTTAAGATAAATGATTATTGCAATGTTTACTTAGATTCTTTTGATTCTTGGCCATTAAAAGATGTGATACTTCCAAGGAGGAAAACTGAATAAAAAAAAATTCCCAGAAAACGACCCCTTAATCACCAGGCGGCCCCCTAATCAATAAGGGATCGCCCAACAATACGAGACCGCCAACAGGGGGAAAACAACATTTTGAAAATCTCTCTTTTTTATATCTTTAACCACCCTACTCTTAGACATTGCTAGAATTTCCTTTTTTAAACACATAACTTTTCTACTCTTCATCTCCAACACCATGCTTTGCAATCCCTTTCATTATTTAAACTCTCATCTCTTTTCATCTCTCTCGTCATCACTATCTTTCTCATACTGTCCTCCTTCACACTAATGTCTTGCTTAAACCATCATCACCATCCTAACCTATCTAGAAAACCAAGGATGTCGGTTCGTCAAGTTTGGAAGCGAAAGACACCTTTACCAAAATCATCACCCACTTGTCACAATGACTCACCACCACCACCACCATCAAGAAATACCACTCACTCTATTTCACCACCAATGAACTACCCACAAAGAGATCGAATCATCGATCAACTCCACACCATATCCACACTCATTGATTCTCAAACACCCAAACCATCCTCTCCACCCTATCTAATGGTTCAACCTCCTCTCCACACTCATTGATTCTCAAACACCCAAACCATCCTCTCCACCCTATCCAATGGTTCAACCTCCTGCTAATGCACAAGTAGGATGTCATGCTAGTTTTTATCATTGTTGTAGGTACACCACAAACCACTTGCACTCATTAAGGAATGAAATTAACTTCATTCAATTCCTCATCACCCGTCTCATACCCCAATTACAAATTTATCACCAAAATGAGTCACCATCCTCCTCATTCTCACTCTTCAATTAATCACTCACTTGTGATTAATTTACTTTAATAATCATTCTCTACCTTTTGGGTATCACATCATTTGAAGTCAAGAATCATCTAATAGTCTACTCTCATTTGATGACCTAATATGTTATGTTATGATTGTATCTTTATGATTGTGTATGCTTGTATTCATATATATTGTCCTTGTGACTATATATGGTTACTTTATGCATTTGAATGAACTTTAGTTATGCTTCTAAATGTGTGGATTGAATCCTTAAGAAATTTGTCATGCTATGGTTGTTTGCTCTTGTACCTCTAATCTTGTTTTGTAGCAAACAAATTATCGTAAGATCGATCCCTTGGTTCCCCGAACAAGAGGGAGATCAAGGGGGAGTCTTTAATCATCGACTTCTTTCTCTCTACTCAACTCGACGATCAACCTTTTTGGATTCGACAAAAAGGGGGAGAAGTAGAATTAAACTCATTAATAATTTATAAACCTTTAAATTTTATACTAAATGAGTTTATATTTTGTCATCATCAAAAAGAGGGAGATTATTAATACAAATAATGTCCAAAAATGTTATTTATATTTTTCGACCTCTCGATGTTTTGATAATAACAAAATGTGAAAACGTTTACGATAAAATTAAACGTTTATAAATTAATAATCATAAAATTCTATTTCTATGATTAATCACTTAAGGTATGGATAAACAAATCATTAAACATGATTAGTGATCAAGAAAATAATTTTTTCTTAAATCTTATACTTCCACAAAAATGTTTTTATAAAAATATAAAAACAAATTATTTATTAATTAAAAGAAATGTTTTATTAAAAACATAAAATTTGAATTTCAAATTTTCCCCCCAAAATGGAAGGTTCCATAACAGATACAACCTTCACCACAAAAGGACAAAAAAGGGAGCGGAGTCTAGTGGCGGCCCCCTTATATATAAGGGGCCGCCGGGACCGCCACCAGCAACGGCTACTTTTTTGTCCCCTATAAATACTGGGCCACCCATTTCAAAATCAGACTTCCTCTTGCCAAAAATTCTATCAGATCTAGTTTTCTCTCTTCTTCCTTTCTTTCTAAAACACATATCTTGATCACTAACATACCTTGATTTTGTTTCAAGTGATTAATTCTTTCTTCCTCCCTTCTTCACCTTCTAATCAAGTGCAAGAGAAGAACAATCGTATTCTTCTACATACGAATTGTTATCAAGTGATCTTTCTCTCTTCTCTTCTTCAAGATCACAAACATTCATTAGATTTATTTTGTGTTGTTGTATTAATTGGATCAAGTGTAGATCCAAGTGTGTAGATTGTATATTGGTGTGATTTGGATTGTGTGTCAATCCAAGAGTGTAGATCTTGTGAGTGTTTGAAGACTTAGTGAAGTCTTAGATTGGTTCTAGCTAAGATTAGGACTCGACATCTAGCTTAGTGTCGGAAAAGAAAGTAAGCGACGTGTAAACGGTTTTCTCCGCCTAAAGGGAGCTTGTTGACATAGTGAAATCTCGAGTGGAGTGCTCGGGGAGTGGAGTAGGAACGAAGAGGTGCTTCGTTGCCGAACCACTATAAATCTCGGTGTCTTGGTTTGATCGTTTCTTTCTTTATCTCTTTACTTATTACTTGCATTATTAGATAGTTTAGTTGTGATTCATATTGTTGGTTGATTGACATACATCTCGAATCAAACTATTTCATAAGCAAACTTTTAAAACGCTAATTAACCGGTAAAACTATTCAACCCCCCGTTCTAGTTTCTATATCCCTCCATTGGCACATTTCCCTCGATCCTTTGATGAAGTTGTCTTAGTTCTTCCAAGGTTCCATTCTCCTGGCGCAAGTCATCCAGCAACCCAACTAATGGCTGACTCAAAGTCATAAAGGCAGCTGTACTATTTTCATCTTCATCAGCTTCGAACACACGAGATAATGCATCCGCAACCTGATTAGCCAAACCTGGTTTATACTCAATATTAAAATCAAAACCCATGAGTTTCCTGACATATTTTTGCTGAAGTGGCGTTTGTATCACTTGTTGCATGAGCTCCTTAATACTCCTATGATCGGTTCGAATAGTAAATCGACGCCCTATCAAATATTGACGCCACTTATAAACGGTTTCAACGATAGCAAAAAGTTCCTTTTGATATGTCGCGGCTACTCTCATACGAGGTCCTAGTTTCCTGCTAAAGTAACCAAGTGGTCGCCCCCTTTGGAGTAAGACAGCGCCAATTCCTACAGCCGATGTGTCGGCCTTAATTACAAAGGTATCATTAAAGTCCGGTAGCCCTAATATCGGAGCATTAGTTAACTTATCTTTAAGCTCATTAAAAGCCTTGCTTTCCAATTCCTCCCACTTAAAACCATGCTTCTGAAGAAGATCAGATAAAGGCGCAGCCACAGTAGCATAATCTTTTATAAACCGTCTATAATACCCCGCTAGCCCAAAAAAACACTGTACCTAACGTTGGGACGTAGGAACGGGCCAATCCATAATTGCCGATACCTTTTTTGAGTCCACTTCAACCCCTCGACCAGAAATAATATGCCCCAAATATTCAAGCGACGCAACCCTAAACACACATTTTGCCCTCTTAACATAGAGCTGATGATCTTGTAAACACTAAAAAACACATTGAAGATGTTCTATGTGATCTGCTAATGAAGCACTATAAATCAATATGTCATCGAAAAATACCACAACGAATTTACGTAAGTAAGAAGAAAATAACTGATTCATAGTCGCCTGAAAAGTAGACAGCACATTTGTGAGCCCAAACGGCATGACTAAAAATTCATAATGTCCATTATGCGTTCGAAAGGCCGTTTTATAAACATCCCTGTCATGTACCCGAATTTGATGGTATCTTGCTCTTAAATCGAGCCTAGTAAAATTATAACACCTCCTAATTCGTCAAACATCTCATCAGCAGTTGGAATCAGAAATTTATCCTTGACCGTGACTTCGTTTAAGGCCTGATAATCCACAGAAAAATGGTAACTCCCGTGTTTCTTCTTCACCAACAGAACCGGTGATGAAAAAGGACTATGGCTTACACGAATGATCCCTTGACTTAACATCTCACCAACCAAAATTTCCATTTCTCCTTTCTGATAGTGTGGATAAAGATAGGGCCGAACATTCACCGGTTTTGTATTAGGGTATAAGTGTATAAGGTGATCAATACTTTGATGTGGTAGTAGAGTGGTTGGTACCTGGAAAAGAGACTCGAACCGTACTAAGAGTGGCTCGAGAGCTAGATGGGTGATGCTTTCAACAGCTTTCGTGCTATCCCTTCCTTCCATAGCATGCTCCAAGTTATATAATTCATAAATGCCATATATGTCGTCAGCCCCCAAAAATGCTCGCATGTGATGCAAGCTAATACGCTTCATGCGTAAGGCTTCCTCTCCTCGCAACGTATACCCCTGATCGGACCACTTAAACTTCATTGTTTGCTCTGAATAATCATGGGTTACCTTGCCAAGTCGTTGCAACCACTGTATCCCTAATATAATATCCGGGCCCTTCATGGGTAACATGTACAAATCAACTTCCATACGTAAACCTTGTATGTCCATTGTTACCTGGGCACACTTATTTTCACACAAGAGAGTCGCACCACTACCGATATAAACTTTAAAAGGTTTCGTACCTGTGATTGGCAACTGCATTCGTTCCACCACTCCTGGTTGCACGAAATTGTGAGTACTACCATTGTCGATCAGGATATGCACCTTACTTGTCCCTATCGCGCCCCATAATTATAATGATCGCGGACTACCGTGTCCCACCAATGAATTCAAAATTGATATATCACCACTCTCCACAACATCCTTCCGCTCCCCTTCAGGTTGTTCCACACCGTCCTCATCATTGGCCATAAGTAACAAAAATTTGCCCGGACATTTGTGTCCGCGTACCCATTTATTATCACAATTAAAACACAAGCCTTTACTAAGTCGCTCTTGTCTTTCGGCTGGAGAAATCCACTTAATGGGAAGTGGTGTCGATCCCGAGTTCACACCCACTTTAGGAGGTGTTGGCAACAAGGCCGGTTTAGGATTGTCAAGACAGGGCGCACCAAATCCAGGGCCTGACTTTGAAAGTATTTGAGGTGCACTGGTAGTCGACGACCTTCTAGTTGTCGCAGTCACCCCTTGATCATCTAATCGTGCTTCTGTAACACGAGCCAAAGAGAACGCATCACCAAGAGAGACGGGTTTTGACACCAAAAGTTCCCGCTGCAACGAGGGTTGAAGGCCTGATATATAAAACGAAATCAGCAAGCTTTCTGATACAACCCGGTTGAGATGTATCGATAGATCGCATCACCAAGAGAGTTTTCAATCCAAATCAATTCTCTTCCCTTAACCCTAATTCTTAAGGAGCTAGCACTCGCTAAAAGTAGTGCGACCTATCGATACATCTCAACCGGGTTGTATCAGTCTGATAAACATTCTCATGCAGAAAACCAATTCACGTTTGCACTCTTAATAACTTAATGTATGCTGCCTTGGATCTCACATAAGCATTTCAATGTAAACCTTGTACAAAAGATCACATAGAATCACAGAGCCGTCTTTAAGGACAAACGAAGTGGGCGACCGGCTAAAGGCTTAAAATTTTTAGAGACCCCAAAATTTATCTCGTTAACAACTATATATATATGTAGACACATATTCTTATCGAAGAAAAAATCAATTAAGTAATAAAATATCTTAAGTAGGTAATAGGTTGTACGTTTAAATAATTAGTTTTGATTATATTTTACAAAACAGTAAAACTTTCACTATAACATAAATTTTTGAAAGTTTTATTACTAATTTTTGTTCGGGGCATCCAAAAACTCAAAAAACGTACATGCATAAAATACGTAAATATTCAAACTCACACCCTTAAAACAAACAAATAAAGATATGTTTTATTCTCTTATTTATAAACCGACTAAGCAAACACAAATTAAATTGTTTTTACTCCTAAAATGATTAGTGATAGTGAATCGATTTTGATAGGTAATGAATTAAATATTTAAATTGATGTACATATAAAAGACAAGACTCGAACATAATAAGTAGTTGGCCAACCTCCATGCCTTTCCACCTTTGTGTGAGTTTCTATTTCATTATTAAGAATGTCTTTTTCTTTCAACTTAAATACATTAAATTTTGGAGTAAATTACAAAATTTTCTTAAATGTGTATGTTGTTTCTCTACTTCCTAAATCTTATAGTGCGGGTTTTAATGATTTAAATTGGCAAAAGGACACGACGAGTCAGTGTAATGTATTAATTAAAAATAATACTTGAATTTTTACACCTCATTCTTCTGGTGCGAACATTTTTCGTTCTATGTGGTTGTATAAGCACAAATATTTAGCAGATGGTTTTTTTAGTCGCTACATGGCTCGTCTTGTAACGAGTGGTAGTTCACAACAGTTTGGTGTTAATGTTGATGAGACTTTTAGTCCGGTTATCAAGTTGACCACTATTCATATTGCTTTTAATTTTTCAATTTCTCGACATTGGTCTATTCATCACCTTGATGTCAAGAATGCATTTCTTCATGGTAGTTTATTTGAGACTCTTTATATGCACAAATCACCTAGTTCTCAGGATCCACAACATCATGATCATGTTTGTCTTCTACAAATGTCTTTTTATGGTCTGAAGCAAGCTTCTCGGGCATGGGTTTAGTGATTTGCTACTCGTGTTAGATTTGTTCACAGTCGTTGTGACTCTTCTTTATTTATTTACAGGAGTGTGACCGATATTGCTTACTAATTATCTTATGTTGATAATATTGTCTTGACTGCATCCTCTACAACACAGTTACAATCTGGTATTGCCTTTATTCATAAAGAGTTCTTTATGACTCATTGTGGCTCACTTAATTATTTTTTGGAGATTTACGTTGTCCGTTCTCTTACAGTGTTGTTCTTGTTTCAGGAGAAATATGCTTATGACGTTCTTAAGTGTGCGCATATGCTCAACTATAATCCTTTTCATACTTTTGTTGATACTAATTCTATGTTGGGTGCTTATGGTTACCAAGTTGAGGATCCTACTTTGTATCGCACGCTTGCAGGTGCTCTACAGTATTTTACATATACTTGTTTTGATATTTCTAAGTTGGGTGTTTATTTATGCATGATCCGCGAGAGCCTCATTTTTCGGCTCTAAAACGGATTTTGCGTATGTTTGCGGTGCTATGGGTTACCATTTACAGTTGTTTTCTGCTTCGACATCTTCTTTGGTTACATATTCTGATGCTGATTGGGCAGGTTCCCCCACTACTCGTCGGTCTACTTATGGGTATTGTGTGTTTCTTGGTAACAATCTTCTTTCCTGATCCTCTAAACGTCATGTTACACTTTCTCGTTCTAGTGTTGAGGGTGAGCACTGTGGTACTACCAATGCTATTGGTGAGACTTGTTAGTTACGTAATCTCTTACGTGACATGCCATTATCTTCAGTTACGTTTGTTTATTGTGATAATGTTAATTCAGTTTATCTATATTATAATCTTGTGCAACATTAGCGCACGAAACATATTGAGATAGACATACAGTTTGTTAAGGATTTAGTTGTTGCTAGACATGTACATCTTTTGCATGTTTTATCGCGTGATTAGTTTGCTCACATATTCACCAAATGGGTCTCCTATTTACTTTGTTTTTTTAGTTTCGAGATAGTTTGATTGTTTGTTCTACTCTCGCTCCAACTACAAAGAGCTTCTAGGACTTGTATTAAAGTTAGACTTATGTAAGTATTTTGTATTCTCTAAAGCACAAACAAAAAAATTAAGTTTAGTGATTAGTATATGTTTTGAACATATGTAATCACATTATATAATACTTCATTAGGCGATCAAAATGACGTTGTTTCGATTTGTTTTACTTGGGCTTCCAAAGTTTGGCCCGAGCTGACTTAATTTTGTAGAACCGTAGAGGGGGGTGTATATGGTTTTCTTGACTTCTTTGAAGTTTATAAAACTTCAAGTCTCGAAAGAGCTGAATGGTGTACTGATCTACTTTGCAATGAGAATAATAAGTAGATAGAGAGAAGAAGAGACACCACGATATATACTGGTTCAGGAAGGGGGTTTAGTCCTTTCGTACGTCCAAATACGAATCCACGACTCTGATACTACACTAGTATAATCTTTATGGTGGACTACAAACCGTATTACAAATTAACTCCATCGGCCTTCAACAAAGATCGGCGCTCACAAAGAAGAGTTACTACCTACGATATTCCACCCTCGAGATCCACCCCTAAGAACCCGTGATTCGACTTAACCTATAACTCTAAAATCCTTCCCTTGGAAGCTTTCCAAAACCCTAACTAGATCTCCAATGATCTAGGCTTGATCCCATGGATACAAGACTTTCTTTACAACTCGATTGATTGAAATAAGATAGATGAACCAAGTCTTAACCTAACCTAGAGACTCAATTTTAATAGAAAGGGTATGAGAAAGAAGACCCTAAACAAAATACACAAGTATGGATTAGGTACTTGTGTGGCTCTCTTGCGAAGATGCGTGTTCTTCAATTGATGATAGAAGAGAAGATTAAGAACAAGGTATTAGACTTAGAGGATTAGAGGAGAGAAAAAAGAGGAAATAATGTTTGCAAGAGGTGAGGAATACAAAGGCCAAGGGTGGGTATTTATAGGCCAAGAGTCCCACACTTGGGAGAATAATTCGCGAGTGGCGCTCTGCCCATGCGTCAGCGCGTAGCCAGCGCACCAGATTCTCGAATTATTTTCTTCGGGACTTTGGCGTTTTAAATACCCGCACTTGTTAAACCCCCAATTGTACTTCATGATATGGCATTTCAATCATTCTTATACTCAAGGTCAAAAAACTCAATCATTTGATAAAAACGTTTGTGAAGTATTTAAAAGCATTTTGCTTATCCGATATTGTAAAGAGAGAAAAGAATTACCGAAAAGGGGTATTTTAGGTATTCTTTAAAGTGTAACTAACTTAGTTGGGATCCAACTAAAGGTTTAAAAAGCTAGTTAATGGTACAAGAGAATATTCTTGGAATATTTTTTTCTTGGAGAGAATGAGGAAGAATTTGGAATTTGAATTTTTAATTGAATTAGCCATATGTTGGATAAGAGAGAATAGATTGTGGATGAGTTGGCATGATGTGATAGAAAGGAGCTTATTAATCTTGCTTTGAAATGGATGGTGAGGATGTGATGAAGAGTTCTAAGTTAGATTGGTGAAGTGGCACGATTAATGGTAGAAAGAGAGGTGTGTTTGTTGTGTGAGTGAGAAGGGTATGTTTGTGAGAGGAAGTGTGTTTGTTTGAGATGAGAGTTCAATCCAAAGGTTGAGAAGAGAATGAGGTATTTTGGATTGATGAGGTGGCTTGATCAAGGGTAGAAAAGAAAGTGTGTTTGTTGTGATTGTTTGAAATCAATCCAAAGGTGGAGAAAAGAGTATGGGAACTTGGATTAATGAAGTGGCTTGATCAAGGGTGAAGATGATAGAGTGTGCGTGTATGTGAAATTCACATGTTGTGAAGAAGAAGATGAATAGTGGATATGTGGTGGATAATGTTTTGATAAGATATGAAGGATCCTTGGTTGGAATGAAAGGAACATAAGGTACAACAAGTACAAGGAAGGTACATTGTGTAAGGGAATGTGAGTTGGCATATTGAGGATGAGATTTGGGAATTATTTGGTGAAGGCTTATGTGAGTGAAGGTTTGAAGATAAAGATGAAGAATATGAAGCTAAGGATGAAATCATACGATTGATTTAGGTTTATTATCACATTGCCAATAAGATAGAATAGAGTGGGCATATGTGATTATGAGATTGTTTATGAAGAAGGTGTTTGGAATGTGTGTGGAAGAGATGGAATCATTTGTTGGGGGTAAGAAGGGTGAAAAATGATTAGGAGGAATGGATTGTAAAATTGTGTAGAAGAAGTGTAGACTTGTACATGTGAGGAATACATGTGAGTTTGTAAAAATATTTATAGGTAAGAAAGTTAGAAAAGTCAAAGTATGATTAACCTCCAAATACCACAAACTCATTTAGTCATTTAGTCTTTAATCCATGATAATTAACAATGGATTTGATCACTAGCCATCTTGATGCAAACAAGCTAAGTGCTTTGAATCTCAAGTAAAGCATATCCCATAACGGGAAAGGATGCGTTTACGCAAAGTGCCCTTTGACTTTGTTTGACCAATAAGGGAGTAAAACCCGTTACGTGATTATGGACAACGTAAATTCGGATTAAGGTCAAATGAATACTTTTGCTTGTTGGTATGTTGAACACATGATCTTACTAGGTTTAGAAAGAAGTTTTGGCCTTGGCTAGAGGCGTTTGATAAAAGATTTGAGTTGGCATTTTGTAGAAAAACGGGAGGATTCGTTTTTGCTTCTCTCTAAGTCTAAACCTGATTTGGAGTGTTCACAAATACTCAAATATCATGTACATACCTTTATTGAAATTTTCACATGTGTCGGGTAAGAGGAAAGCCGACAAAAGCAAATTCGTAAAAACGGAGTTCGCTTGTGGCACGTTGCTCATGCGCTAACGCGTGATTAGCACGCCAGACAGGGAAATTTCGGTATTACGGATTTAGGCTATCGTTTGTTATTTTACGTTTTGCGAACGTTTGTTTGTCATCATTAAAACATAAAAGAGATCCTAGTCAATATTGCACCAATTTTTTTCCCTAATCAGCTACCAACTCATACCATCGCCTCAATTATTCTACACAAATTCTAGAGCCATGAATTGGTAACATAAATTCTAGTCATCTGATTCTTATACATATCCACAAATTCATAACCTACCAAGATCCACATATACCTAAAAAAACACATCAAAACATCGCTCATCTTTATTAAAACCAACCCCTCAATTTCCACGATATCACAAGATTAATTTTAATCAGTGACAATGTTAAAACAATTACATATCACAACCGTTTGATAAATTGATTAGTGTTTAGACAAGTAGACGAAAGTTGCCGGTAAGAACGATGTATTGGTTAACGGAGATGTGGTGGAAGATGATGCTCCAACAAGTTTTCCAACAAATAGGTTTACTTTATGTTGGATTTGTATTCAGTTAGACTTAACTAAGAGAGTCAAAGAGTTATGTACATAAAAAATGTATGTACATGCTTTGGGATATAATTCTTTAATTCAATTAGCTTACTACGAGTGTTTGGATTGCTTATTATTTAGGTTTGTGTTTTGTTTTGATTTTGATGTTAAAATACATACTCAAAAATTAGACTTCAGTTAGATGTAAAGGTAAATGTTATTTTTAATAGCTTTTTGAAAAATTCTTATAAAAGTTTAGATTAAGTAGATAGGAAGGTTGTATTTAAAATAAGAAATTGAAATAGATAAAAAAATAGTTTCAACTTGCAAGGGGTTGTTTGTTTGACTTTATGTTTGGAGACTTTTAGTGTTTGGTATATCTATGGTTAAGGGCGTAAAATGTACATCTATTTGGATAAAAAATTAGCTGATACTTAAGTGATTTTTATTGGTTTTGGCAGGTTTATGTCGGGAGGAGGGTAGGAGGTGATTCCTTGAGCTGTATACCAAAATCAAAAAATCACCTAACAAATTCTAGCATGAGACTTTTGACTTTCTACTTGTTTTGCGATTTTGTTGTACATTTTTATTGGACATTGGGTAAAACCGCGCCGCATTATGGCAAGGCAATTCATCCTGAAATGGTGTTTGCAGCCATGGTGGAATCTGATGCTTATTATCTGATGTTATAATTAACGTTTTCATATAGTTCTAAGTGTGATAAATGGCCATTTGCATTATAGATTTATTCTTTTATACATTTTTCGTGTGAAACGACAACGCGTTACACAGCCAAAAAGTGTTTTGATTTTTTTCTCATCAATGGTCAGCATGGTCATTTGTGGTTATTCAAAAACGAAGTCGCATGGATGTTGAATATAGTGGAGTTATTTAGTTGTTTATTTATTAAGGAAATGATGATAACAGTTATATGTTTGATAGGCATAATTTATCAAGGCTCATATCTTGGCGGGACAACCTGACCCGGATTACGGTTGCAGCCAAGGCCGATATTTGGTTTTCCTTTAACATTTGCAGACCAGAGCCTCATTGTAACACTCCGTAAATTTTTGGGTTGTTTTTTTAAAACTTTTACGTGCTCAATTTTAATTTTTATAAGTTACGTGTTAATTTAACAATTATCCGGGAAGTTGTCCCGCGTAAAAACTGAAAATCGTTGTCGGACCCGTTCCGACTATGGACTAAGTTTAGTCTACTTGTATTATTCTTAATTTAGTCGGTTATAGTGTTACGTAGTTCACGTACACTTACGTTTGCAATTTTTACATTTTTCGTGTGCTATTCGCGTTTTTAGAGTTTTATGTCAAATGAAACACCTTTGCATGTAAACTCAAAATATCACCCATTATTATTATTCTTGTCAAATTTTCGAAATTTCCTTCCCCCCTTGTTTTCAAAATTTTGGTGCAAGCTCAAAATAAATGGAAGCATAAAATTTTGAATTTGTAACATGATCACATGCATGTAAGCTTGGATTGTGACATGTTTGTATGCATTCTCCATGCACAAACAAGAGCTTGTGATCTCTTACACCATTATTGTCACCTTGCACCATGGGAGGACCACTAAACCACTAGCAAAAATAAAGAGTACACGCATTTTATTTCTCAAATGGCTTGAACTTGGTTTTGGTCCGTTTTTCTTTTCTTTGTCAAGCCGAACCAAGCAACACCCATTCAAGGGTCCTAGCCAACTTGTTAGTCACTTAGCTTGGTTCCATGTGACCTTTAAACCATAATCTTGGCCTATATATACTACACATCTCACAACATTAGGGTTCTCATTTCCTTCCAAGCCACCAAATATACTTCTCTCTTCTCCCTTTGTCTCTCCTACTCACGACAACAACAACACCCATAGGGGTTTCTCTTTCTTTGATTTTTCTTCAAACCATTCCAAGTTCATTTTTAATCATACCTAAGGTGATTCTAAGTGTGGGTTAAAGGTTTTTAAGGTTTTGCAAGATTTTAAGAGTTAAGGTTTTGGTTATTTACTTGGGTTTTTCAAGATTTACCTTTCTTTTCAAGTTCTTGTTTCATAAGCTTGTGCATCAACCTTGTAAGCTTATCTTGAATCTCTTGCTTTTTCTTTTATATTCTTATGATTCTTGATCAATTTTATATAAATATCCTATAGTGTTTGTGTTAATTAAAAAAAACAATATGGGTTTATGAAATAATGAAGTATTATGTGTTCGTTGATATTAATATTTTAATTAAGGAAAGGACGAGTGAATTTGTGTGTTAATATAATGATGAGGATGAGATTAGGCTAGACATAAGTGTGGTTTCATTGTTGGATTAGTAGTGAACAGAGATTAGGTTAGATTAGGCACTATTGTGAAGTTGTGGTGGATTTTGGGAATGTTTTCAACTAAACCATGTTGTCCAGATTTTGTTTTTGGGTTTCAGGCGACTTAAAAACGTTTTCATTAGCCAAGAAGGTAGATTTCGAATAGCTCGTTTCGTATAGATAGTTTTTCATATATCTAACACTAAAATCGGACTTAAAATGACCAAGATATGATCAAAGGAAACTTGAAACATTTTTCGGCAAAACCATTTTCGACACGATCAGATCAGCAGTTAAAACCGACGATTCGGACCCCTTCGAATCCGAATCGGCCAAAGTATAAAACACGAAAGTTGTCCGGAATGATGTTTTACTTTCGACTTTCATGAGATTTAGGCTAAAAAGGGCTAGACAAGGGACTTTTCTATCATGAACATGGAATTACTTATGAGATATCTAAAAATGTAAAGTAAGTCGATTTCATTTATAAATGGGTTTGTTGAGTTTCGAAAACGTTAGAAAATAATAATATATATGATTACTTGTTGCATCTTATTTAGTATCATATACTTTTTGCATCCTATATGTGATCTTGTTGTTTGAGATGCCATGATATTTATGTGTTTGTTTGTCGTCTTTATGTTTTTGCACAATAAGGCTTAAGCTAGGTCTCGTGCACCCCATATAGGCATATATCTCTTCTTTTGTTTTTGCTATGTCAACTTCTCGCATCGTCTTAATTTCTTAATCAAACATTGAAAATAAGACTAAGTATGCTAGTAAAATGTTTTGATAAAAAAATTATAATAAAAATTATGCTCATCAAAGTGGGATTGGCAACTTGAATGTTTCATCCGAAATACTCAAGTAAAGATGAAGTGTAATGATGTCTTGTTGTAGTCTTTAAAATACTTTTCAAATGCGGGTCAAAGTAATAAGTTATTATTTTAGTTCAAACGGGTCAAAACTAGTGTTTGGCAAAACCCATAAAAACTATTCCGCGGTTCATTTAGACCAAGTGTGTCTTTGATATTTAAGCATGTATTTTAAGAATAAATTTTGGAAGTTCTTGTTAATTACTCCTTCACATATAACTTATAAATACCAAGTACTATATTAATAGGGAATTTCTTAATCATATGAGGCCTCTCTGGGGTGTCGTATAGACGAGTTGTAGATTTACGATTTAAAGTGTCTTGGATCCTCATACGTTCACTACATGACCTCTAAATTATGATAGCCCGAACGATAGTATGATAACCCATTCAAAATTAATTGTTCCAAATTACATACTCTAAATATCAAACTGTAGTAATTACATACCACTTGCCGAACAGCCTGAGTTTAGGAAGTTAGTGCCTAACCGGTTTTCATGTTATTTCAAGATATGGAAGTCAAGTTTTGATCATTTTAGTCGTGTATAAGATTAAAACAACAAGTTTTGTATAAAATAGGTCATTTTAGGAATTTTGCATAAAATCAATCATATGAAATTAGGTGTTGTGCCTCCCGTCACTTTAAATATAATTGAGCCTAGCTTCATGTAAAGATGGTCTCAGTGGATTGGTAAAATACTATTATCAACTTATAGTATAATAACAAAATACAATTTTTTTATCATGGCGTTTTCGCCAAAATTCTAAATATTTTTTTAAGAAAAACAGGGCATTTCAAAAATACTTCGTTAAATTTATCTATACATTGTGACATTTTCATTTCATCTTGTCAATCCTCCTAACCAGTAGTTCACCATCTTGTTCCCCATCTCCCAAACACCACTAATGCTTCATTTTCCATACTAGCTGTAAATATGATCTTTCCTTTGTTAGTCTATCATTTCATCTCGCTTTGAATATATATATGTGTTGATTATGTGTTCTTGTTTGATTATTTGCTTTGTCATTATCTTAGTGATTGATAACTATTCGACTAATTAAAAAAAATATGTAATCCTTAGAAAGGTTTTGTTTCGTTCTTAAAATGCTTTCATGCTTATATTTGTAATACTAAATGTTGAGGCTTAAACATGACTTACATGATTCTTACATATTTTGTCTCTTATATGATGTCTCATATGATCTCATAATTTGTCATTTTGATACATGATGATTTTGATATGGATATATCTATGTTTGATAGTTCTTGTTCCTTGTTGGTTATCCTAAATCTATCTGTATTATGTCCAAGTTTATACATGCTTAAACATGGTTTGCATGATCTTTGCATCTTGTCCCTTATATGACATTGCCACATGATTTATTTGCTACTTTTGCTCTTATGTTATGTATTTTTGATATACTTGTAGAAGTCTAGGATCTTCCTTTTGAAGCCACATTATTTTAATTAAGAACCAAAATCGACAAACAAGCGATGGAACAATATAACAAATTTGATACTTATCTTTCATAAATAAACGAACTCAAATGCAATAAGAGAGCTCGTGCCTATTTGTCTCCTTTGTCGCATATCCTTCGCATCATTGTTAGTGCAATTGATTTTCTAATCTAAATGATCTTTTTTCTTATACTTGTGTTTGGTTGAACTACTTGAAACATGCTCTTGTATGAATATTCTTATTTCTCATATCAAATGTTTTTCGAACGCGTACCAGCCTTGTTTAAGCTAGTTGCATCATATGACCTCATCCTTTTAGTTTTTCTTATTTGTGTGTCTATTTGAAAACATGTTTTGTTCATATACATGTCTATCTATGTGTCTACTTGTTAAGTCATTCGTGTGATAATACTTGAACAAGTTTTCTTTCGTACTTGTTGGTATAAATGTTTGAACTATCATGTTGTGAAATGATATTCTTGCTTCTATCCTCTACTAACTCTTTTGGATTTGTGTAGGTCGATTAAGATCGATTTCCTTATCAAGATAATTTGTGCTCATTCGCACATATATCATACCTTAATCCATATCTCTTTCATTACATTCATGCATATTCATCATCACCACTTTACTAATAAACATACATTGTTAGTTGCTTGCATTGTCATCACCATCTTTCGCCACTCTCACAAAATTGCCATGTCTAGCACCTCCATTGCTTCATCAACCCAACAAGGTAAGGTTTAGAGTTAAACCCTTTTACTTCTATCAAAATTGAGTCTTACACCGAGTCTCTCCTACAAGAAGAATCATCATGAATCCTTCCGCCACCACCACAACCACAACCTACTAGTAACTCACAACCAATACAACCCATGATGGTTAAATCACCTTCCACAATACATAGGCATCTCCGAGTCATCCACATATCCCATAAGCTCACTTCCCTATGTTGTCATAAGCCAAATGAATTTCGTAATGAAATGCGTCTCATTCTCAAACATGTCCTTACAATCTCTAACAACCTCGCCACTAAAACCAACCTCGATGATGCAAGTAGTAGGATTATACTCTTTGACATTATTTTACTTCTATTTTACTTTTCTAAGAGTTTCTTTTGGAAAATCATATTGCATTCTAGTTTTAGAGAATCATATTGCATCATATATACATCTTGTTTTATATGACTTCCTCGAAAGACGAAATTACACTAAATTTTCTTTTGTAGGTTCAAGCATATACACCGCGTGGTATATGGCTTACTCATCCATGGATGAAGTTTGCATCATTCATTTTCCTTTTTGTAGGTTCATTTTGAGCCCTCGAGCAAGGGGGAGCATTCGTCAAGAAATCATATTGAGTCGTCTATACATGTTGTTGTATATGACATATTTGTCTAAGGACAAAACCTGTTATTGCACTAATTTTTGTTTTGTAGGATCATACTTGACACCCTCGAGCAAGGGGGAGCTTCCGTCGAGCATTTAAGGAGTACATATTATTTTTCATCATATCTTGACGCCTCGATCTAGGGGGAGCACTCGTCAAGGGGGAGCTTGCACGCATTCATCATCATTCTTAATCTTCAACAATCCTTTGCGTTTCGACCAAAAGGAAGATGTCATTTTCTTCATCATATAGTTATATATTCTTACATGTTGCACGGAACTAACATTTTTGTAGGCTTAGCTTTCAAATATGATCCATTGACCCACAATAAACCAAGGACAATTACCTAGGGGATGCACCAATATAAGGCGTTTGAGTAGACATTTTAACTTCACTAGGGATGATGCAAGCTCGCCTTTTCTGGGAGAATTGAAGTTAAACTCCAGGGACACACCCTTTTTGTTTCGACAAAAGGGGGAGAAGAGTGTAAACGGAGAAGGTAATGTAAAAGGTATTACGGGGATACAAGTGACTTTTACATTTACTATATATTACGTTTACATATTTTGTCATCATCAAAAAGGGGGAGATTGTTAGTGCAAATATTACGATATTTAATCTACACATTCTCTTTTGTTTTGATAATGACAAAATATATATAACTTGTAATATATAACATTAAATGTACAAGTTACTCGTTATCATATATTGTCTCAACATACATCATCACATCTCGACGTCTCGAGTCTTCGTATGTTACAACACAGGTTCGTACATGTTTGTTATGTTGCATTATGATCAAACCTCATTTCACATTTTGCATCTACAAGTACTTTATTTAAACAAGTAAACTCTATTTTGGCAAGCCTCAACTAAACTTTTTATTTTACATACACAAGTTTACTTAAGTAAAAATAAAATACAAAATGGATTTTACATCATGCATGACATCATACATATAGTTGACCTTTATGTATTGTCACATCATATCTTTCCAAATCTAGCCATAATCTTTGAAGATTGCATAAGATTTTATAAGATTTTTTATCCCAAAATCCGGATTTGGTTACTGTAGGCCGGTTCCCTTCAGGAACACTGGCCGGTTCCATTCTACAATGGAACCGGCGGAACCGGGCTACAGTGCCAGAATTTTGCCTATAAATAGCAAGCCAAATCTCACCATTTTCTTTTCCTCTCCCTTTCACACATACTTCTCTCTAGTTTTTCCACCATTTAGATATGTAGTAAACACTTGCATTATTCATTTTTCATTTTTGCATATGATCATAATCATCTAACATTATATTGTATGTAATCATACTTTTGATGATCCACCAAATCAAGCTTTAAAGATCTTGCCATTTTCATCCACCAACTAAGCATAAATATATGTAATCTACAAGATTGAAGATAATTGTCCATCCACCACCACTCATACCCATCTTGTATATCTACAATAATAAAGAATCATACCATTTCCATCCACCACCAAGCATACCCATATTGAGAAAACAACAATATTGAAGATAATTTCATCCACCACCACGAATACCCATAAAATATATCTAGACAAAGATTGGAGCATCTCACTCATCATCATCCTTTTGAGGGCTTCCTAACCTTGGAAGTTCATTAGATTAGACCATTCAAATCCATTATACACATTTAGTCCATGGATCATCATTACAAACACAATTTATCATTTAATTTAGACTAGATGGTTTTAAGTGATTTGTTCATAAAACACAAGGTTTTTATGTTGTAGCCCATAAAATATAATTTAGACTAGATGGTTTATGTGTTTGTGTCATAAAACACAAGGTTTGTTATGTTGGGCCATAAAATATAACGTGGTTTTGGGTTAGTTCTACCCTTTGTGTAAGAACCCGGTATTTAGCTTTGTACCGGATAAAGTGTAAGCAACGTTGTGTAAGGTTTTCTCCGCCAAGAAGGGAGCTTGTTGATCTAGTGAATTAACTCTCGAGTTGGGTACTCGGGGAGTGGAGTAGGGCGGAAAGGAGCTCCGTGACCGAACCACTATAAATCATCGTGTTCGGTTTGCTCTCTATTTTATTTATCACTCTTTATGTATTTTATGCTTGTATTGTGTTGTGATTTGATGTTTATAATTATGTTGTAACTACTTGGTTATTCTATGCTTTCATATAGTCATAAATCATATTTGGTACTTTTCATATTACGTCGCGATTGATCAGGGATTTGATACAAACATTTTTAGATTTTAATCGGAAACGTATTCACCCCCTCTACGTTTTCCACAATGATATTTCTGAAGTCGTAAATATTATCGATGCTAGAAAGCATGACATGAAAATATATTTTTGTCTTTTTCTGATTTTTTAATTTTGTATTTTGTTTTTCTGGTTTTATATTTTTCTATTTTGTTTTTATAAAAATTTTATAAGAAGTGAAAAATCTTTTTGTGTTTTTCTGGTTTTCTATATGTACATATTATACACAGGATACAAGAATAGGTACCACCACTATTCTTCGTCTTCATCTGCCAGTTCTTTCAGAGTCTCAGGAGTAAAACTTCTCATCCCTAGCTTGTCGATAAGGAATTCAATTCTTTCTCGACATAAAGCCTTGGTGAAGATGTCTGCCAACTGATATTATGTCCTGAAAAAGTAAAGCTCGACAACTCCATTCTCCACTTGCTCATTTATGAAGTGATATATGATGTCGATATGCTTTGATCGAGAGTGTTGAACATTGTTGCAGCATAAGGCAATAGCGGTTTTGTTATCACAGTACATTGGAATTTTGTTGAATCTAAGGCCATAGTGGGTGAGTTGTGATCTCATCCAAAGGACTTGAGCACAACAGCCGGATAAAGCGATGTATTCAGCTTCCGTGTTAGATATTGCAGCGCTTTTCTGCCTTTTTGATGACCAGCTAACAAGTTTGTCTACCAACAATTGCATACTTTCAGATGTACTTCGTCTGGTATCTTGACAACCCGCGTGATCAGCATCTGCAAAGGTTGTTAGTGCAATAGCAGAATCCTTCAAGTACCATATTCCTTGATTAACGGTTCCTCTTAGATATCGAAAGATTCTTTTTACAGCATGTAAGTGCTTTTTGGTAGGATGTGCCTGATACCGAGCACACATGCACACAATATATACAAGTTCTGGTCGACTGGATGTGAGATACATAAAGGTGCCAACCATGGCACGATAATGTGTAGGGTCAACGACTTTCCCTTGTGGATCCTCATCCAGTTTGGATTTCTCCACCATTGGAGTATCCACGGGGTCACAAGATTCTATTCTATATTTTTTTAAGAGATTCTGGAGCAAATTTTGATTGGTTTAAAAAGATGCCTCTGGGACTTTGAGAAATTTGTAGTCCTAGAAAGAATGATATTTTTCCCATCATCGACATCTTGAATTTAGAACACATTGTCTCTGAAAATTTATCACATAGTTTAGTAGTAGTAGAGGCAAAAATTATATCATCAACATAAATTTGTACCAGGAGGATATCTTTGCCTTCCCTTTTGATGAACAATGTGGGATCAACCGTTCCTTTGGAGAAGCCTTGGGATAGTAGAAACGATGACAATAGATCATACCACGCGTGTGGAGCCTGTTTCAACACATATAGAGCTTTATTCAGTCTGTACACGTGCTTAGGATTATTCGGATCCACAAATCCGTTTGGTTGACTAACGTAGACCTCTTCACGCAAAATTCCGTTCAAGAATTTCGTGTTCACATCCATCTGGTAGACGATTATATTCATATGAGCAGCAAACGCGAGAAATATCCGAACGACCTCTAGTCTAGCCACATGAGCAAAGGATTCTTCAAAATCAATTTCCTCTTCCTAACGGTGTCTACGAGCTACCAATCTAGCCTTGTTTTTCAAGATTACTCCCAATTCATCCAGTTTCACCTTATATATCCTTTTTAAGGTGATAACCATCACTTTATTTGGACGAGGAACGAGTTCCTAGACTTCAAGACGTTCGAATTCATTCAGCTCTTCGTGCATTGCCTCAATCCAGCATGATTGAGTTAGTGCGTCTTTGTACGTCTTTGGTTCAACTGAAGTTAGGAAAGCATCATAGTATCAGAAAAGAGCTTGTTCGTGTAGTTGGAGTCTTGTGGAAACAGGCCGGAGAGTTCACCAATTATATTTTGTAACGGATGATCTTTTGTCCATTTTTGAGGTGTTATGAGATTGGAGCGTCTGAGTACACATTTTTATGAATAACATCCGTTGATGAAGATTCTTCAGAAATAGTTTATGGAATTATAATGCCAAAATAAGGATCGTTACTCATATGTGCGACCTCTAGGTCATGTGACTCTTCTTCAGCACTGAGAGGGATTTCTTAGGATTGTGACTGTTGAGTGGTTTGAGAAGTACTTGGTGAAGGTGCATCTTGATCAACTAATGTTGAGGAAGGTGTACCGGTTGACTCAACAGAAGCTGGAGCTTCTACTGCAGGAACTAGAGAGGCAACACTAGCTGGAGGAGAGAAGAACTCATCAAATACTGGTTGAAACACAAGATCCTATTCATGCCTCGATGGTGGTACAAACGGTGCTGAAAGAGAGGGGTTTAGAACGAGTCCTGAACTGGGTGTTGTAGGAGTCATTTCATGAAGCGTGGGTTTAAAACTGCTTTGTTCATAAGCCATAGCCGTCAGCTCATCAAAATTGACATGGATAGTTTTGATGATTTTTTGGGTACGTCGATTGTAGATACGATAAGATTTCTTCTTGGGTGCATATCCAATGAAAATACCTATATCAGCTTTAGCTTGAAGTTTGCCTAAATTTTCACTATCATTTTTTGGATAGCAAAGTGCACCAAAGACATGAAGGTAGGATAAATAAGGTTTTCTATCATGTAAGAGCTCATAAGGAGTTTTTCCATGGCGATGTCGTATAACAGATCAGTTTTGGGTGTAACATGCGGTAGCTACTGCCTCGACCCATAGAAATAAAGGAGCTTTTACGTAGATTAACATTGTACGAGCGGCTTCAACAAGCGTACGATTTCGCCTTTCAACAACACCATTTTGTTGTGGAGTTCGCGCAACTGATGTTTCATGAGAGATTCCAACCTATTCATAGTAGTCTCGCAGAGTTTGATTGACAAACTCAGTTCCATTATCTGTACGGATGTTCCTGACAGTTGCATTCAATCTATATCATTTTTAGAAACTTGATTATAAAATCAGGAGCTTCATCCTTTGATGCTAGAAACTTCACCCATGTGAACCGAGAGTAATCATCCACAATGACGAGGATGTACTTTTTCTCATTTACACTTGCAACATGCATAGGCCCATAAAGATTCATGTGTAGAAGATATAGTTTCTCTTGATTGGTGTCTTCAGATTTGGGTTTATGTGATTGTTTCTTGCTTTTTTCCATGGCACATGCTTAACACAAGTGGTCTTTTTCAAATTTAAGTCTGGGAAGACCACGTACTAGATCGTGTCTAGCCAAGTGGTTAGTAGCACCAAAATACAAATGAGACAGACGACGATGCCGTAACTATGACTTAGTCTTTGTGGCTTTTGACAAGAGACAAATTGGAGAAGACGCCATCATATCTCTAATAGACAGAGAGTACATGTTAGTTCCTCTAGATCCTGAGAGTAAATCAACACCTTCAAGATTGCAAACAAAACAAGTGTGTTTTCTGAAAGCTACTTCTAGCTCTGAGTCACAGAACTGTCCAATAGAGAATAGATTGTGTCCAAGTCCATCAACATAATAAACCCTTGAAATTGTGACATTCCCTATCTGATAATCACCATACCCCATAATCTTCGCAACTTGATCATTACTGAAATTGACAGTACCGAGAAATTTATGAATGAAATTGGTGAGCTGAGAGCAATCTCCGGTATGTGCTTGGAGCATCCGGAGTCCAAATACCATAGAACAATTTGGACAGCCTGCAATCGATAAGAGAAGAAGAAGATGGAGCAACTGAAGTATTAGATCCCCGAGATGTACCGGGTTCTATTTTGTTAGAGATCATAGATTTTTCAATCTTAGGTTTGTTATTGGAACCAATAGTCTTAGGTACCTTAGGTCTCCTAGTATACACCTTAGTTACTACTGGTTCTTGTGCAACTACTTTAAGAGGAATGGGTTCCCTAATAGGCACTTTATTAGTGGCGATAATCCTAGTTAAAGGGCACGCATTTCCAATTAAGGTGAAAGTCCTTCCTGTGGGTTTCCATTTATATCTAACAGAGTCAAACACTTTTCTAGTAGATTTCCATTATTTCCATTATTTTCTCTTTTTATTTTTTTAAAGGCAGATGTAGCACGCACATTCATACTATTCACATGATCAATCAGACACATAGCATGATTAGCATCAAACAAACATTCATTGCAAATATAACAAAGAGCCTTAGCACCTTTAACAGGATGCTTAACATGTTCATTACAGACATTTTTAGAATCAATATTCTTTTTTATTCAAACTAGATTTAACTTTCCTATATTGGACTTCTACTTTATTCTTCTCATTACTACTTGGTGGTCCTGAAATCCTGTCATTCTTTGTATTGCCTGAAGGCTTTGATCCGCTAGCACTAGTAGAAGGTTTTACTCATGTAGAAGACAATAAAGGTCTGTTAGTCACTTTGGGAATGTTGCTTGATGATGCAACAGGTTCAACAAACCAAACTATTTTCTTCTTGTTGATAGGCGTGACCGCAACTAATTTCTTACTAAGTGTGTGAATATCAGGGCAAGTATCTCTAACATAGCCTAGCAACTCTTAAATCAGCTTAACATACTTACAGGCAATGTAAGATGCACTATCTAAATGATTTAGTGATTTAGCTTGTTCAACTATCTCCTTAAGAATAGAAGCTTGTTCCATAGTGTGCTTAAGGTAGTATATGTGAGTTTCCCTATTATTCGTATCCCTAGGAGCCAAAATTACTGGGTCAAGTTTATACATTCTTGGAGCAATAGTGGTAGCATTTGACACTTGGGCAGCATTATCAACTATGTCCTTTCCTTTTAGTTTCCTAAGATCATTTTTAATGTTGTTATGACAAACACTTTTTCCAGAAGTTGAGCATTTAAATCAGTAATTTCAACAGACTTTTAATTTAATTGATTAACCAAAGATTCAGTGTGTTCTTTAGCACGAACAAGTGATGGTTGATGTGCGGTCTTCGTAGTACTTCTACATGAAGTTTTACAACTCCCTAGGCAGAGCACCTAATCATTGTAGTAGTAGTATAAGCAAGACTCAGGGGGTTGTTATCCTTCACTCGAGGAATAGGTTGGGAAGGCTTGATCATGGCCTAACAGAATTCTAAGGGTTGAGAGAAGATTATTTTTGTGTTTTTATATTTTATGAAAGCAGTAAATCATATGTTTGAGAGGAGGTTTGGTTTTAGCTATTAAACTAAATAACGACTACGCTACTGGTAACAATAAGATAAAAGACTATGTTTATTTAATCATGTATTACTCCCTAGATTGCTTCTCCTAGTGATGTTGCCTTGTCACACTTGTGATGATCTGTGTAATTATTTCCTAAGTCATGAACGAATTACACGAACCCGCCGTCTACTTAGTATTCCGCTAGAGCAATGCACAAGTAAGGTAGTATGAAGACTATTACAAGGCCCCCAGGGGTACACTAAGTACATGTGAAATACATTAAAAATGGATCAACTATATTAGGGGGCAAGGTAGTATGAAGACTGTTACCCGATGGTATCATTTCTATACAATTACGTTTCCTTATACATATCAACAGCGATACAGACAAAAGTTGGTTTTCTAAGACCTAACGTGCACATCCATCACAAGAAGCAACACCACTAAGATCTACATTCTAGGTTTTATACAATCATAAATAAACACAATAGGAGGCTTAGCCAAGCATGTTAATAAAGCAAGAACATAGATGAATCAAACAACACATAGACATATTGAATGATTAAATAAACCTTACTTGATTAAAACATGAGTTGGAGGAAGTACAACAGGGTTTTTAGGCCGTAAAATCGTTCCTAACAGCTGCTAAACAAACTAGGGTTCGTACCCTCTTTTTATTCTAAAGTTACACACACAAAACCCTAAATTCGAGTTTGTATATATAGGAAAATCGTTGTGACAACATCGCACTTTAGTCGTGACGCCGTCATGGTAGAGAATATTCTAGATAATGGGTTGGGTCGTGTACTCTGACACCGTCTTGAGATCCCGTGACGCCGTCGTGGTCTTCGTTGTGACGGCGTCACGTTATATTGGTGACGCCGTCTCCAATTGCTAATGACATTATCTTAAGTGATGTTGGTGTAGGTCCGTAGTCTTGTCCGTTTCTTCTTCAAATGAGCCCAAGTTACGTGTAATTCATCCAAATGCCTTCCAACTAAGAAATACCTGAAAATGAACGATTAAGTACCTATTTTGGGCATAAATGCACGATTTTGGAGGTTCAACGACCCCGAAAAAGTGTATAAAATGACACCTCATCAAATACCCCTACACTTGGGATTTGCTTGTCCTTAAGCAAATGGGCTTTTCTACCTAGACAATAACAATATGAGGGGTCATTTTACCTACTCTTTAAAAGTATTCTATAACACAACCTTCTAGGTCTCGTAATTAACAGCACGAAAAATATATACTAGCACCTCACATAAGTGTTTGGGATTCTCTCTTTCACTCGGGTGTATAATAAATTATAACATAAGAGGGAAACGAAAAATCAACACTCATTACCTATCATAGCATATAAATTACCATAGGCTTGGTAAAGGATCAAACCTCCACCGCTAGGTGCAAGTATTAGTCATTACTATCTAAGAGGTCTTTTAAAGGGTTGTGAGGTGTAGGTGTAAGATAACATATAATATAAACGGAAACGGATGGGATACATTTGGGTGGCTTTGGGAGAATTTAGAGTGGAAGGTTTAGCTAATTATTTACAAGAATACACGCTGGTTTGGTTGCTAAGCCAAGACTCGGAAGAAGATCTATAAACTCTACACAACTCTACATCAATCTCTTTCTTTTTTTTCTTTTTTTTGAATAACATAATACATCACATGGGGTTTATAATACGTACCACTACACTTGAGCTTTTACATGCTTGATATTTACAATCTATCTAATGACCCGATTTGAGGTGGATCAAAATAACATGAATATCATTTGACAAACACATGGGGGTATTGACTTAACTTTTCTTCCCCATTCTTCCGCGAAATAAATACTACCATGAATCCCAATCGTCCCAAAACTGTATTTACAAGGATAAGGACTTAGCAACCGTGTACTTAATAATTAACTTAGGTTAAACACAATAATGTACTAAAGGCGAGTACATATAAGGTAGGCTAAGGCTTTTTGGGTGTAACGATTGGTTTAAGGGTGGCAACACTATTCATTAATAATCTAGAATCCACCAGAAAATTACGAGAGTCGTGAAAAAGGATAGGCTCGAAGGGTTGTACTAGGGGTATCCTGCACTAAAGGTGAGTGCATGGCAAGGGTGTGGGATAGTTAAATGATCGGTGTGACCATCATAACAATTACAGGTTTAAAACATGGGTTAACCCTAATGCCTCTTACCAAGCAAATCCTAATACTTACTATGAGATATCAGGATGCATCACAATAACAAGTTCTAGAATTTAATATACTACCGGTACACTCATATAAGTTAATACCGATCTCAATGCTCCAGAAAGAGCGACGAAGACCACACGTACACATCCGTAACGTCGAAATAGACACATGTGACTGCTCACTCCTTAACTCGAGAAAGCTAAAGGTATAAACTATCTTGGGTATCAATAATAGATACCCGAATTCCTAATTATCTAAGGGTGAACCTCACATTTTTGGGGTGGAATTCTGAGGGTTATTGTGCTAGTCATATAAATTCCTATCCATGAGACGCTATTAATACTCGGTTTTCGTCGGTATGTGTCATAAATTTTTTTAATTTTGGGTAAAAATCACCTCTTATGTTATGTTTCGATATATTGCCCATCATTTTAAGGACAAAGCAAATAACAAATGAAAGAATAGTTTCTAAGGCTTATTTCCCCCTTACACTTAAGTTGAACATTGTCCCCAATGTTCTCTAGAAGTACCCGTAAAAACAAATAAAAGGAAAGGAAAATAAGGAAAAGAAACTAGTACTCCCCTGGTTTGCTTAATAATGAAGAAGAAACATGCGATAACTGGTTAAATCATCCTCCAAGAATCATCCAATGAAACTTTCTAAGAACTTCCAAGTTTCTTCTCATCAAATATAACCTGTAATCAAAGACAAAGACAACTACACCAAGCATAAAATGTGCGATAAACAAATACACAATATGAATTTAGGGTTCGACTCGATAGATAGGATGAGAGAATTGTTAAAGTCATTAGGTTTTTGCAGGTTTATAACAGAAGTATACATATATTAAATGTTATGCAAGTTTTATTTTCAAAAATAATTAAAAATTTTGAGTTTTCTGGACCTGGGCGTATGACGTCATCAGGGTTGTTGTGACCCCGTCACAGGTGTCGTGGTGACGGCGTCACGTGTAAATCGTGATGCCGTCTGCACAGTCTATGAAAACTAAATTTTTGTTTTTGATGAAAAATTTCCTACACTTGATTCCATAAGTTAATTCATGTACAAATAGTTGCATAAAATCTGAGATTTAACAATTCAATCATATGACATGAATTAATCTAAACAATTCATTTAACATGTTTGAACATGGCTCAAAAGCCGGATAAATTCCCCTACACTTATTGTTTGCAAAATACCTTTGATTGAAATTAAGACGAGGTTAAAGACAATAAAAGCATGATTACAAGATAGTTCAAACATAATAAAACAAACTATGAAGAATTAAAACACACATGACACTCCTAATTGCGGAAAAAGTAAATTGGGTTGCCTCCAAGAAGCGCTTTAATTTATTAACGAGTCTTGTATCTAGACTCGAAGTCACACGTCCTTACGTGACTTCTCTTTCATCTTCCAACCCAGTTACATATTTAAGGCCTAACTCTAACCATTCCTTGTGAACCCTAATATCTTACTCATCACATAGTCAACTCCTCTTCTCTTGTCCTCATCGTTCCTAAGGTAGACCTATTTTGTGTGTTCCTTTTCTAGGTATGATAACGAGTTGTATTGTTCTATCTTATGGGGCATTTTATAGGCAACTTCATTGTCTCTGTTGGTGAACCTAACTACTCCTTCGGGTAGGTCATGAGTCATATTGAATATTTCAATGAAAGGCCTCCCTAGAACTACTTGTGACAACCTAGTGTCTATGATCGAGCTAATATCCTCGACAATCATGAAGTCAACAACATAGGTGAAGTTTCCTATGAAGACATGCATCCCTTTAATCCTCCCTGTAAAATTACTAATTCCTCCATTCACATCTTCCCTAGGGTTGAGTTTTCTCCTCGTGATCCAATTATACATCATTCGGGTCATGATATTTAGAGGGGAGTTAAGGTCAATGTAGGCTTTTTCGACATGTACATGCCCAATGTTGCATGGTATTTTAAGATTAGAAGAGCATCCTTCCATGATGATGGGGTTTCATAGAAATATTAAGGAGATCGGGCCACACATAAGGTACTTATGATAGGTTATCTCATCTTTAGTTGGAAACGTGTCAAAGTATTCTACCGCCGGTCCTTCCGTCGTTGTCCCTTCACCTTCATTGGGACTCTCATTTTGAGGTTCATCGTCATCTCGTATGATCTCGATGAACATTACTTCTCCATCATCCTCTTTAGTGCAGACAAATTTTGTATTGGAGGATTGGGGAACCAACCTGAGCGATTCAAGCATCGAATTCAGCTTTCGTACTTGTTCCGTGGCAATGGAAGCTAATGGATCAGGTTGTGGGTGTGGGTTAGAGTTAATGTTTTCAAAGTTGCCTTTTTCTTCATGTCCTACGTCAGGCTCATTATCTTGGGATTCTTCAGGCTGCTTGGGGTGGATTGTGATGGCGTTGATTGAGCTATGCATGTGGGTTGAGCATTGCGGATCTATTGTTGGGTAAAAACGAGCAGACGAAACTGGATGAGTCCCTAGTTTCGGGTTCTTAACCGTATCGCTAGGTAATGTGCCCGCTATTTGATCTGTGATGGCTTTCAACACAATGTCCATTTTGTTGGTCATCTCGCTTTGTTGTCGTTTGATATTAGCTTTAAACTTGGACAATCTGGCGTCTTGAGATGCCATAAATTCGGAAACTAGTCCTTCTATATTTGATTGGTTGTTAAAATTTTAAGGACGGTTGTAGAAGGAACAGTTTAGGATCAAACCGTTGGGTTGGAACCGGTTAGGTGGGTTTGAAAAATTATTTTGGAAATTTTGGGGTTGTTTCCACCTAAGGTTCGGATGACTTTTCCATGACGGATTGTAGGTGTCACCAAAATTATTTTGCTCGGGCTTGAAGGTGTACCACTTACCTCCCGCTTCATCGGTACGCGAGGATGCGTATTCAACAAAGGCTTGTTCGGGATCTTCCATGCAATACTGAGTGTCGTGGGGACCACTGCAGATCTCACATAAGGTAGTGATTTTGTTTACTTGGGTAGGTTGTGTCGGAGCAAGATGAGCTTCCATTAAGCATTAAACTTGATTTTCAAGCTCGATTAGATGGCGGTCGGATGTACTCGGGACATCTTGAGGCAATGCGATTTCCTTGACCGGCTTAGCGAAATCCTTTGGGTCGTTCCAACTTTCGTTGTCATAGAGGGCGAGGTCCTCTAATAATTCCCAGGATTCTTTGGCGTTGAGGTCACGAAGCTTACCATCGGCCGATTGGTCAATGGTTCGTCATGTGACAGGATTGAAATGGTCATAAAAAAATTTAGACTTGGAGCCAAAGGTCTATGCCATGATGAGGGACTTTTTAGAGTAAGTCCTTGAAACGAGTCCATGCTTCGGATAAAGATTCTCCAGGATGTTGTTGGAACATTAGGATATCGTTGCGGAGTTTTGTGGTCCTTCTCGGTGGAAAGAATTGAGCAAGGAATCGGGTAGTAAGATCCTCCCATGTGGTAATGGATCCTGCTGGAAGACATTTAAGCCAATTGTTAGCTTGATCGCGAAGGGAAAATTGTAATAAACGCAGGCGCGTTCTTTCCCTATTTTCAACGTCAAGGTCGAGTGAGTCCACAAGTTTAAGGAAATCCTTGTGGTGTTGGTTTGGATCCTCGGACCGAAGTCCGTGGAATGAGCATCCGTTTTGCACCAACCGGATGGTGTCGGATCGAAGAGGTACCACGTTGTTCCCTGCGGGGAGCTCAATGGTATTTCTATAGCCCTTGTGGCTAGGTTTGGAGTAGTCTCCTAGAGTACGGATAGGATTCTCGTCTCCCATGGTGGTTGACGAGAATGGATTACGAAACAAATAACACGAAGAAAAGATAGATTACAAGAAAGCTACTATGCGGGAATTAAATTCTTGCTTGAAAGGATTCAAGCAAGTAGAATTAAGCTAAACTATGTTCAAAACCTAACTATTCCCCAGGCGGCGGCGGCAAAAACTTGATGTGCGGCCGTCGTAGAACTTCTACACGAAGTTTTACAACTCCCTAGGCGGAGCACCTAATCGTTGTAGTAGTAGTATATGCAAGACTCAGGGGGTTGTTATCGTTCACTCGAGGAATAGGTTGGGAAGGCTTGATCATGGTCTAACAAAATTCTAAGGGTTGAGAGAAGATTATTTTTGTGTTTTTATATTTTATGAAAGCAGTAAATCATATGTTTGAGAGGAGGTTTGGTTTTAGCTATTAAACTAAATAACGACTACGCTACTGGTGATAACAATAAGATAAAAGACTGTGTTTATTTAATCATGTATTGCTCCATAGATTGCTTCTCCTAGGGTTGTTACCTTGTCACACTTGTGATGATCTGTGTAATTATTTCCTAAGTCTTGAATGAATTACACGAACCGCGTCTACTTAGTATTCCGCTAGAACAACGAACAAGTAAGGTAGTATGAAGATTATTACAAGGCCCCTAGGGGTACACTAAGTGCATGTGAAATACATTAAAAGTGGATCAACCATATTAGGGGCAAGGTAGTATGAAGACTGTTATCCGATGGTATCCTTTCTACACAATCACGTTTCCCTAGACATATCAACATCGATACAGACAAAAGCTGGTTTTCTAAGACCTAACGTGCACATCCATCACAAGAAGCAACACAACTAAGATCTACATTCTAGGTTTTATAAAATCATAAATAAACACAATAGGAGGCTTAGCCAAGCATGTTAATAAAGCAAGAACATAGATGAATCAAACAACACATAGACATATTGAATGATTAAATAAACTTTACTTTATTAAAACATGAGTTGGAGGAAGTACAATAGGGTTTTTAGGCCCTAAAATCATTTCTAACAGCTGCTAAACGAACTAGGGTTCGTACCCTCTTTTTATTCTAAAGTTACACACACAAAACCCTAAATTCGGGTTTGTATATATAGGAAAATCGCTGTGACGGCGTCGCGTTTTAGTCGTGACGCCGTCATGGTAGAGAATACTCTAGATAATGGGCTGGGTCGTGTACTCTGACATTGTCTTGAGATCCCGTGGCGCCGTCTTGGTCTTCGTTGTGACGGCGTCATGTTATATTGGTGACGCCGTCTCCAGCTGCTGATGACATTGTCTTGAGTGATGTTGGTGTAGGTCCGTAGTCTTGTCCGTTTCTTCTCTAAATGAGCCCACGTCACGTGTAATTCATCCAAATGCCTTCCAAATGAGAAATATCTGAAAAGGAACAATTAAGTACCTATTTTGGGCATAAATGCACGATTTTGGGGGTTAAACGACCCCGAGAAAGTGTATAAAATGACACCTCATCAATGGTTTAATTGAATCATAAAGTTGTTTATAAGTTTGTTTCAAATGCTCATTTTTAACAATTAGTTTTGCCATCCTATGTTCCAGTTCTATGTTGATAGTCTCAATTTCATCTATGTCCTTTTTCATACTTTCACTAGTATAAGTTTCATTCACACGCTTAATGTGTGCTTTCAACTTCTTGATTGTCATGTCTTTTTCTTGAAGCTCAGCTTTCAAATTGCTCAATTCAAACAACTGATCAAATGTAGGTTTATTTTGGTTCACAGATGTGTTATTCGTTTGAAAATTTTCTTTATTGAGTTGCATTGCAAGTTCAAGAGAAATGCATTGCTGTTCAAGTTTAGAATAGCTTTTTAAAAGTTTATTATACTCATCTTTTTCAACCATGTTGTGTTGTTTGACAGCCACGTTTCAATAGATTTCACATACACATTCACAGAATCATTAATATCCACAGAAGAATTCACAACAATATTAACAATATCTTGAGAAATAATTTGATTCAAGAGTCGATCGTTTTCATTTAAAACTTGTTTCATTGTAATTTCTAAACATCGTTTGTCTACTGAATACTGTTGAAAAGCAACGTCCATTTGGTCGAAAACTATTTGTACTTCAGCTATTTCATTTAAAAGATCTTTATCAAACACATTAAAAATGTCTTTTAAAGATTTTAAAAATGGAATAATTTCATTGATAAAAACAGTTTTAGTATGTTTAAACCCCCATTCACCTTCTGTAAGAGCATCGGGTGTAGTCCTATTCTTCACCACGGAGTCAAATTGGGCAAGGTGAAATTTAAGCTTTTTAAGGCTTGCATTCACTAAACTCACCTTAGGTAGTTCACTAGGAACATCTACTTTGACAGGTGATGCCTCAGAAGATTCAGTGGAAGGGTATGTAAATAGAAGGGATACGTCATATTGGGAATTGGTCAAACGCGTTTTCTTATGAAGTTCAGGCGATGATACGCCGTATCTCTTTTGTTGGATACGGCGTATGTAGTCAAAAATCAGTATTCTTCAAATGTCTCTGTTTTATCTCCAACTTATGCGCCTTTTAGCTTGTCTTCACAAAACACTCCTGAATTACTACCAAATAATGCAATAATTATATAAAAGTGGGCAAAACAGATGGGATAAATGATATAATAAATTGACGTTATTTGATGTCATCAAATATCCCCCCACTTGAATCCTACTTGTCCTCAAGTAGACTTTAGAAAAGTTTCAGTTTATGAAAATGTGTCCCAACCGAAGTTGAGGATTTTCTGTTTAAGCATCATTTTGTCCTAATCACTTGTACATAACCAAGCTCCTCACGAAATATGGAAATGAAAACACTCAGATCACTCAGCTAATATAGGGTGCAACATTTAATTGGTACGCTCAATTGCTCGGTCGTGATTAGTTTTCTATCATAGGCTTGGCAAGGATACACATCTCCACTGCTAAAGCTAAGGAGAAACAAGTCAAAAGATAAATTGGGTTAAGAAGGCTTAGGGTTGATCATTCAACAGTCTTTCACCACAAGTACCACACTAACAAGGCAGTTGTATTGTACATACACGGCCATAACGACGAAATAGACATATACAATCCGATCACATCCCTGTTCATGTTTAACCAGCGGTTAGGATGAAGAATGATATAGGGTAGGGAGCTTCTAACTTTCACCGAAAGTCGTCATCCAACAAGGCAGCTGACACATGCATACATAGCCGTAACGACGAAATAGACATGCATGCTCGTACAAGTCCTTGTTCGAGTAGACACTAAGGTTAGTTGCTAGCAAAGGGAAGTAAAATGGTGTTAAACAAAATTTACGAAACAAACAGATTAAGCCAACCAATAAGGTATGGTTGCTAGTAACTTTCCCCCGGCCGTTCCATGATAAAGACTCGAACATATAGACAAACATCTCGATCATAGAAATGACAAAGACAACCTAAGTTGGCGTTCCCATAACGGTCAACTTCCCTTACATCTCGCTCTTTACATACTTTTATAGAATAAGTGGTGATATCGACCACTTTTTACAAGACTTTACATCGTTGATTTTTGTAATGTATCAATGAATAATCGATCCTTCCAAGTAATTCCTTCAGTATAAACTTCTTTTGAACCGACTATTTTTCTTCCTTCTTCTTTTTTTCTCTTTTTTTTGCAATACATCACAAATCTCGGTTTTATTTCACCGTCTTCACTATCATAATTCATCTGGATAATCTTTTCCTTGTAACACTTCTTCTTCGGACATGATTCATAATCGCGAAAGTAGCGAAACTTACGAGCTACATATTTTTCCCATTGCATTGTGTAATTTCCCGACCATTACAGAGATAGAAAAATTTCACTTTGACACAGGAAATACAAAACTTTACACGAAAGCAACTAGCAACTTTGATTAAAATAGGCTTAATCTACACGGTAGGCTAAGGTGCAAAGGTGTAACGAAACATATAATATGGTGTAGAAAAAGAAAGGAATGGCTCAACAGGTTGTTCTAGGGGATCTTACTCTAAAAATGAGAGTAAACAAAGGGTTACACGGGAGTTAACTAACCAGTGTAGTTAGTTAATTTTTAACGACATGTAGGCTTTTTGGTTTAATCTTAGAAATTTATTAGTTGAACATGTTCCTCCATCTAAATCCATAGTACTAATCATTGCGGTCTCGAGTGATATACCAGGCCAAGTTCTAAAGTTCACTATATCACCGGCACACTCATAATTTTGTGAAATTTTTAGTAAGTAATTAGAAACGGAACAGGCTTAATTCTAACAATATGTATCAAGGGTTATAGTGCGCTAGGTAATGTAACTAGTGATTTTTACAAAAGTCATGCTAATGTTTTTTTAATTTGGCCTATTTTAAGCACTTTTAAGCTCGTAACATGTTATTTTGTGAAAAAAAAGACAAGTACATTCTAATTCTCCATCCCCCCACTTAAATTATACAATGTCCTCGTTGTATAGATAAAACAATAAATAATAAGGAAAAAATAGAATTAGAACAGAAAACTCCCTGATGTTTTGCTCATGATAATTCTCCAAGATGAGTTCTTGAGCAAAAAGTGTGTTGACTAGGGCTTTCGAATGCCCGGATAAGTTCAACACATGTCTTTTTCAGAATATATCATATCATAGTTTCAGCAAGGTCTTGCATAAAATATTAAAAGACAAGTGTAATTTCTATCTCGCTACAATGGTACAATAAAACAATTAAACACACAACTGTATAGGGATCAATACGATGTATCCCAAACCCTAGGATACGCCGTATGGTTCCTGTAAAAACAATTAAATACTGGAAATTAAATATTGAGTTTTTAAAACTGATAACGTCCAGACACGTCTATACACCGTATCCAGAGGGGTTTGATACGCCGTATAGAGTGTATGGGAAGACAGACTCGTGCAACAAACAATTAAAATGCGACAAACAATTAAAATGATCGGGTTGTCTCTCGGGAAGCTCTTTTGTTTCAGCTGGTCTTTAAGTTCGACCTGTTTCCTTCTTGTTGTATCTACTTGGTGCGATGTACGATCCATCCTTCATCCTTTTTGCGAAAGATGTCATGGTAAATGCTTAATACTCCGTTAACAGTTTGTGCCCAAGAGTTGCATTCGCGTGTGCATATGGCTAAGAACTCTTCACTGTCTCCAATCGTGTATTTGATCACTTCGAATTTGTCCACTCTGCATACTCCTTCGTTGGGCTGTTCATTATTTATTTTCTCGGAGTGGGGCGCGCCACTTAGATACATATCACTCAATTTGTTAGCCTCACCGTTATTTTCATTGTGGTGGTTTTTATCCTTTTCGTTATTAATATTCAAATAGGGATTGTGGAATGAGTCGTTAGGAGGGTTCCCGTATTCATGCTCCTCCCATTCTTCATCGCTTGAAACTTCATCATTCAATAGTCCTTCCTCATTTCCTATTTCTATCCAGGTATACAATAGTGCGCGTTTAGTTGTCTCGTCCACTTTTTTGTGGTCCTTGAACTTCGAGTTCCTCCAAGGTATGAATTTGAGTGGATCACGACCTTCTTCATCATCGTCGCACATCTTATCATAATTGCTAGCACATGATAGGGGATAAAATCTCTTGAAAATTTTCTTCACTAACTCTTCCCAGGTGGTAATATTCCCATCTCCCTCGTTCATCCACCATTTTCTCGTGTCCTTCGAAAGTGAGAGAGGGAAGGCTTTCATGCGGAGTTGAAAAGGGTCCACACGGCTATTTTGACCAAGTCTAGTATTTAAAGAACTTTACCGATATGCCCGATCACATTTTCTTCACACCTTCCACTGAAAGTATTATTTTGTAGTTCTGTTAATAAGTCCTTGCTGAATTCGAATTTCACGTTGCTTTCGACCCTTGGTTCAGCAAGATTTTGTTCTGCTTGAGTTTCATTTAGAATAGGTTTTGCCATTATTCGTCAAACGGTTTCCTGAAATTAAGCACAAATAATCCGTAGGATGTGCCCTTGGGGAAGGGAACACATAAAACAGGAAATCGATAACAAAAAATTGCGTATGCTACTGTATCAGTTGATAGATACGTCGTATTAAATTAATTTAAATACGTCGTATGTATCTGTTGAATGTCAGTACGCCGTATTGAATTCACAGAATACGCTGTATTGTTTGGAGGAACAGATACGTTGTTTAGACTGTAAAACTCAATACGTTGTTCTGGGTAGAAGGTTTGATACGTCGTATCCAACTGGTGGATACGGCGTATTAGGTGACCAGTCAGAACAAAATACTTTTAAAAACAATTAAATGCGGGAATTTAAACAAACAATTTAAACACACAATGCGAATAAATACAAACATAATTTAAATAATTAGATTACACTAAACTAAACTAATTAATGGTTAATTATTTGTTTAATGGTTAGAAATACTAATAAGAATAAGGTTTAATTAATTCACTCCCTGGCAACGACGCCAAAAACCTGATGTGCTGTCATGTAGGGTCAATTATTTGATTATCAAGTTTTAAATTTATATTTAGCCGACAAACCTAAAACAACACTTTAACGGGCAGTGTACCCGGTCAAAATGGAGTTTCGCGGTAAGTAGGGTGTCGAACACTAAGAGTAAAACATTAATCCTATATTCTATCAGTATTTTAATTAGTTTTAATTAGTCTATTTACTGGTTAAACCTATGTTATATACGTTGTCTAATGATATGGAGGGTTTTCAGCCTGAGAAACTGGCACAGGTTTGGTGATGACAAATATCAATTCAATAAACAATAAACACAAAAGAAGAAAATTAGAAGATAGAAAAGCGATATAAGCCAGATGATAGAAAACTGTATTAGCCATATTAAATCCAGTTCAATGTTGGTTTGTTTATTTTAGTGCAATGATTTACTTATCTCGAAGCGGCATATCATTCTTAAGACTTAGGCGGGACATCATCCTAAGACCTAGACACGATTAATCCTGTCACAATTAACGCATCCGCATAAAGCATCCTTTAGTTTAATTATAATCTATCTTAGGGAATCAAAGCAGTGGTGATCCTGTTAAAACCCTAGCCCAACGGGACTTTACCCACTTATTGTTTGACGGTGTTTTATATACTGGTAGTCCACTATTCAAATCTTTATCAGTTAATTAAGAGCATGATTGCTGAAACATAAACGGGTCACCTACCGGTCCAACTAAGCTCATAATTCAAAGACAAAGACAAAACGTTATTTGTGATCCTATTGGTCCAGTAATATAAAACACGATATGGAGAGCTATCCCGGTATCTAGATTACTTTTTTGGTATCACTAGACCCAGTTGAATGATAGGTCGCATATTCAAACACATAAACAAGTATGAGGTGATAAACATAATTAAACAATCAACGATAAATTAAGAAATCGATTTTAAAACAAACCAAACATTGAACTTTCATTAAGATGGCTAATACCCGAGGGTATTAGCCCACAACCATTGTAATTATACAAGCGTAATCAAACAATGAAAATCGAACGATTAAGAGAGTAAAAATTACACGATGTCTTCTATGGATTCGTGATCAATGCTTGACCTTGGTGGCTGATCTTCTCTTCTAAAATTCGTCTTCAATGAGTATGGTATAAAGAATATGATATTGCACACTGAAAACTCGTTTTTGAGTCTTCTATTTATAATGTCTGAAAAAGACTCGATACGCCGTATCTGGCTAGGTCGATACGGCGTATTGGGCTGGATTCCTTAGAGTGCGCGCTACGTTCTCAATCAATCAGTGATATCATTCCCAATTTACTTTATTTACTGTATCTTCGAATAGTTATCTTCATGGATACGGCGTATGTAGACAGAAGGGATACGCCGTATTGGGAATTGGTCAAACGCGTTTTCTTGTGAAGTCTTGGCGCTGATACGCCGTATCTCTTTTGTTGGATACGGCGTATTGGTCAGAAATCAGCAATCTTCAAATATCTTCATTTTAGCTCCAAATTATGCGCCTTTTAGCTTGTCTTCACAAAACACTCCTGAATTACTGCATTTATCAACTTTAAAGCAATTAAGTACCAAATAATGCAATAATTATATAAAAGTGGGCAAAACAGATAGGATAAATGATATAATAAAGTGACGTTATTTGATGTCATCAATCACTTAGTTTTAAAAGCATTTTGGATCGACTCTCTTCTTCAAGCAACAAAGTCTTTTCCGAATCATCAATTGAAATCACATTGGTTTCCTTAGTAATAACATTACCATCATAAAGCATTGGCCTAATCTGCTAAGCTTTCTTAAGATAGAAAGGATTTTGAAAACCAAGAGCTTGTTTAAGATTATTATCATAGAAAACTTGTGGTTTCGTGAGCATATACACAGTTTGCGCGGATTGACCCATTTTATAAACAATATTGTCCAGTTCTTTAACTTTTTGTTAGATATTAGAAAAAGACTCGGTCACCCCATGTATTTTACTGTTCAATATAGCTCGTAGTTTAATAGGTAAACGTATGACTTTCGGTATTGAACCGGGTACTAATACCCGGTGTATTGTAAGAACTATAAATACCTCTTCCAACTTTGGAAAGTATGCCTTTTACTCATTTTATTTTACACACACTCTTAAGTGTGTTTTTATTTTTTTCTCTCTTAACTATTCTCTCTCTCTAACTTTCTCTCTCTAGATCTATACATGTTTGTGTGAATTCGGGAACCTACAATTGGTATCAGAGCCATGGGGTGGATTTGTGTTTGATTTGTGTGGTTAATAAGCTCAAAATTCGTGGCTTATTTTTGCTCTAAAAACCCCACGGCTCAAAATCACAGGTTGAGCTCTTTTGGTTGGTTAATCGTGCTGTTTTTCATGCTATAAATGCTAAGGAAGGTATATTGTTGCTATTACATATGATCTACAAGCTCCAAGTTCGATTACAAAGATTAAAGGTTCGAATTTCGTCTATGTTCTTCGTGGAGAGTTGCTTGGTTTTTGAAGATCCTCAATGATATACGAGCTTATGTGTGTTTAATCTTCTTATACACACTTAATATAGTATAGTTGTAGCTTATATTCGTGGTTAGAAAGCTTAATTGGTTAATTCTGCTCAATTCGTACTTGAAGTTCTTCATGGCGGTTTGACTATTTTATTGATTTTCTTGCCGGCGAGTTGACAAAAAGGAGACAAGATCCACCTTTTTAGGAAAGTTGTCAGGCGGCGGTTTGACCTGGTCAACGGCGAGTTGAATTCATTTGAATATTTTATTGCCGGCGAGTTGACAAAACTCGCGGCGAGTTGCCTTATTGAAGGCGGTTTGACAGGTACCAAGGCGGTTTGAATATTTTAATAGAAAAATACAAAAAGAACCCCTGGCGAGTTGCTAAACGGCGAGTTGTTAAACGGCGAGTTGCTAAACGGTGAGTTACCAAACAACGATTTGAGTATTTTATTAGGGCAGCGAGTTGTCAAAAGAAGCAGCGATTTGAGTTACACGGCGGTTTCCTTACACTAGCAGCGGTTTGATTTAAAAAATGCTTTGTTTACATACTTTACAAATTCTTGGGGGTGAGAAACATATCTTTGTTTTTAACTTTGGACACAAGTACATTACCATACTTTACTTGTTTGAGGATTTTGCCTAAGTACCTTCAGCTCACTATTGCCACTATCATGAACCGTTAATTATCGTAAGTAAGCGTGAGTGCTATTAATAGATCTATTGGGACTGATAATCCCCGTCCGGGTTTTGGTGATTCTTACATGTATCAGGTACACGCATAGTACCAATCAAATGGACGTATACAATGTCAGATTTCTAGGTATTTTGAGTTAGATACCTACTTGGCAACCTTACTTGGCATTTAACTGGGAGCTTCGGTGTCATGAGCTTAGCGCAACGTAAACACTATTTCTATGATGTTGTATGTGTTACAATGATCATACTTTGAAACTTTATAAATCTTGTGGTCCATACTTGTTAGATATTAGAAAAAGACTCGGTCACCCCATGTATTTTACTGTTCAATATAGCTCGTAGTTTAATAGGTAAACGTATGACTTTCGGTATTGAACCGGGTACTAATACCCGGTGTATTGTAAGAACTATAAATACCTCTTCCAACTTTGGAAGAGGTAAGCATATTTTTCATTTTACACACACTCTTAAGTGTGTTTTCCTTTTCTCTCTCAACTATTCTCTCTCTCTAACTTTCTCTCTCTAGATCTCTTTAGATCTATACATGTTTGTGTGAATAAGGGAACCTACAATTGGTATCAGAGCCATGGGGTGGATTCGTGATTGATTCATATGGTTAAATAAGCTCAAATTCGTGGCTTATTTTTGAAGAAAAAAACCCACGGCTCATTTTTGATTTTGGCTTATTTGTTTGTTAATCTTGATCTTCTCTTGTTCTACACATCAAAGAGGCTAGGTTGTATCAATTTCGTGTGTTATACAAGCTCAAAGTTCGAATTATAAGCTTTAAAAGGTTAGTGTTCTTCGTGGAGAGTTGCCTAATTTTGGTCGATTCTCAAAGAAAGACGTGTTAAGGTGTGTTTAAACTTGATATACACACTTAGTATTGCATGTTAGAGCTTTGATTCGTGGATAGAAAAGCTTATTTGAGTGATTTTGTAAAAATCGTCCTAGTGTTCTTGGTGGAGAGTTGCTTATTTAATAATATCTCTTGCCGGCGGTTTGACAAAGTAGGGGACAAGATCCACGATTTAAGGAAATAGTCAACGGCGGTTTGACCTGGTCAACAGCGAGTTGCCAAAAACGGCGAGTTGCCAAAAACGGCGAGTTGCCAAAAACCAGCGAGCTGCCTAAAACGGAGGGGTGGCGTGTGAGTTGCTAAAACGGCGAGTTGCTAAAACGGCGAGTTGCTAAAATGGCGAGTTGCTAAAACGGCGAGTTGCTAAAACGGCGAGTTGCTAAAACGGCGAGTTGCTAAAACGGCGAGTTGGCTTAAAACGCCGAGTTGATTAATAACGGCGAGTGCTAAAGGCGAGTTGCTAAACGGCGAGTTGCTAAACGGCGAGTTACTAATTGGCAGCGGTTTACTAAGAATTTTTTGTGTGAAGAAAAGGGTTTCAGTAAAACAGCCATACTTTTGTTCCGTATGGTCCGTTTCAGGCCCTTGACTCTCATAATCGTAGATAAAAACGAGACGGATCACGTTGTAATCACCCTTTAGCTGGTTACGGATTTTTCATAGCCCAAAACACTTGTTTACTATGATTTTTTAACATTTTTCAGTTTTTTGGAATTTGTGTTAGACTTGTTTTTGTTCTAGCTCACGGCCCATCTGTATTTCAAGGCCCGTTTCAGTTTGGTGAGCATTTTAAACAAACAGCTTTCTAACCTAGCCAGAAAATTATCTGTTTTTAGACAATTAAATCATTGGCGTGATTCCGAATCAAAATCATTCACGGTTTTCTATTGTTGATTTTATAAAATCTCCCTGTTAATCTTTTATCGGTTTTATAATTGACTTGTAAAATCCGTGAACGTGAATTGCATTTAAAACCACAACATCAATCTATTATTCTATTTAGGATCCCTTAATTTTATTTCACACATCGAATTTCAATGGAATCTTCTAATTCTAATTCAAAAGAGAGAGAGCTTCAACTGACGCAACGGCTCGCAAAACAAAGGCACTCCATCTGCATGACCAGGGGTTGAAACTAGAAGTACATTTCTCATGATCTCTATCTACTTAATTCGCCTTATGCTGTTGATGCATTTAAACCAGCATTTCGATCATTCTTTGGTGAAAAGCATCAGACTTTCAAATTGAATATGTTTCATAATCTGGATCAGTTAAGGCTACAACTTGAAAGAGAGAATCTTCATGGGGTTAATGCAAAGACTTGTCTTCAAGCACTCAAAACACAGTTTAAGGAATTTCTTGCCTCAAAAGGGGTAAATGCAACGGATCTTCTGAATCAAGGTTGGAAACAAGACTTCGAAGACTTCACACGCTGTGAACCTAGTGCATACAGACGTGAGTTACTCGAGAACCTGGATACACTAGAAGCGGTCATTCATAGTGTTGTAAATACATATGGTGTATTACGCATGAAAGAAAATGAAGTTAATGCACTAAAGGAGAATGGAAGTCAGTTGCATGATGAAATACTTCATGAGCATCAAATTAAGTCAAGTGTCAAGATGCAGTCTCAAGATATTCAGATCAATCCAGTTCAAGCAATGGATGACAGCTTGATTGTATCAAAAGGCAGTTTGATAGAGCCTGAAAACAACAATGCATTCAGCAAATCAGAGATTGAAACTCAGATGCAAAGGCAAGAGGAAAAGGTCAATATGCGTGAAGCAGTTGATGCTGGGTTGGTTGTCACAGAAAGCAGTGGGACAAAGCCCGACAAGCAGAATACAAGTAGCAGTTCAGGGAGTTATACCACACAAGCTGTGGATGCAGATATCGGACCAGTAAATGACGAAGAGCCATTTGCTGAGGTACAATTGACTGCTCTACATAATATCCTTGCTAATGAACAACAGCATACTGAGCAATCTGAACCCAGTTATGACACACATCTGTTGGAAACTATTGATAGCAATACCACTCCTACTTCAACAAATATGTGTCATAGGGGAGGAGAGATTGACCAGGATGCTTTGCTTAAAACTGAGCTTCTCAAAACGAAAGATATGGTTGATAAGGAAATTTACAATGAACTTTCAAAACGATTTTTACAACTGGAAAAACATTGTATTTCACTTGAAATACAAATTCAACAAAAGGAAGAAAGTTTTCAAAGTAACAAACCATGTAAGAATCAGGAATTTCCTGAATTTCGTGAATTTTTTGTGATTAATGATTTGAAAGCTCAGCTACTGGCCAGAACCACACTAATTTGCAACTTGAAGAAACAAATTAAAAGTGTGAAGGAAACAAGTAATGAAGCCAAAGTTAAAAATAACATCGATGTAATTGAAACTATTAACATCGAATTAGAACACAGTGTGGCTAAATTACTTGCAGCAAATGAGCAACTACATAAAGAAAATGAGCATTTGAAACAGACTTACAAAGAACTTTATGATTCAATTAAAAAGACACGCATTCAGAATAAAGACAACAGTGAATCTTTAATTTCTCAAATTAATCAAAAGTCTGTCGAAAATGCTGATTTAAAAGCTCAGATTCAGGAAAAGGTTTTTGCAAATGCGGCATTAAATAATGAACTTAGAAAGTTAAAAGGAAATATAGTAGATTCTAAGTTTACCAAAGCATCAATCTTGGGGAAACCGCCTTTACAACCATCTAGAAACCATTTAGTTGTTAGACAACCGAATGCGTTTACGTCTGAACGACCTAGAATTTCAAGACCACGGTTTGCCTCCCAAGTTGATGAGAAAAATGATTTGTCAAAAACAGTCACTCCTCATTATTTGCCTAAAGTTAGAGAATCTGCTGCTGCAAAACCTCATCAGGTGAATGCACCTAACTACTCTAGGAATAGTCATAAAGAATCGTATGGTTCTAATGATATGGTTCATGCGTACTTTCTAGAGGATGCTAGGAAAATGACACAAGACAAAACCATGATTCCTAATCATAGGGATATGGCCTCTACTAGAGCACACTGCACTCCTAATGCTTGTACACCAAAACTTAGAAACATATATAGGAGTTCTCCTATATCTAAGTGTAGTGGTGGAATGTCAAATGGAAACTTCGAATGATTCATTTGAGAAATGAGCACGCGGTTATAGAACTTGATTGTTGAACACGTATCATCCATCTCCATCTTGAGATGTTTGGACAAAAAAGTTTAGGCCTCATTCTTCATCTGATGACGCTTGACCCACAGCAGTTCAAGCCTCGGTCCAACATTGTCCATGTTCTGTCCACATCAGTACAAGCCTCGTTCTCATCTTGATGTCGTTTGGACTAAACATTTCAAGCCTCATATCATCAGTCAAAAGATGTTGATGAACCGTTTCAAACCTCGTCTTAATGTCAAATCGTGGGCAACTGTTCCTTAAAGTAAAGAAAGGTGGTAACCCTTCAGAGAAAAGGAAAGTGTACTAGTCAGTGCATTTATCCATGACTACGAAAAGTAAATCTTTGGTCATAGCCTAATATTAACAAAACAATCCAATTTTGACTCATGGTAATTGCTTGTAATCTAAAAGTTAGATTCAACCCCATCTTCCAGATAAAAGGAAAATGTACGAGTTAGTGCATTTATCTTAATAACGAAAAGAGAAATCTTTTCGTCTTGAGCTACCTTTCGAAAACTCAATGTTTTGTTAGCTCAAGTCTATGGCTTTCGTATTCTTTTGTACGAAAACCAATTTTCAAAGAAAAGGAGAGACGTACGCTTCAGCGCACTTTATCTTCAAAAGAAGAGAAATCTTCTTGTATTTGACCATTCTCATTAACAAGCTTCATATTTTCCCATGCTTGTTCGTTAGTTTCAGTGGACCAACGTACATTAGCTGGTATTAAAATTCACTAGATCAAAGAATGGCAATCGCATACCAAATTTTTGAAGGGGAGAATAGTGAATTAAAATGTGATTAAAATGTTTTTCTTGGTCTTTGAATGTGTATAAAATGGTCAAATGTGAAAGTGTATGGAGTAAATTCTTGTAAGATGGTTATCCATAATGTCTGTAGGGTGGTTAAATCTGTACTGCTAGAGATTAAGATAATCTAAAATTCTTGGAATCTTGCTTAATGTTAGATAGCGGTTTGCAATTCTAGATGGCCGGAATGTTAACCTACTTCAATGCGGTTTGGTGATCTGTTGGGCAGCGTCCCCCCCCCCTTTTTTTTAGGCTAATTGTCCCATGTCTTGGCCCCAATAAGCCAAATAAACCTCTTAGGTCCTATTCCAAAGGACCATTGTCTTGTTGACTCTCATACAGGCTTAGTTAACTTGTCATTGAGCCTATCTAGATTAATGTGCTAGACCATGCTGACCAAGGTTGACCAATGTGACTATAACTCCATGTCCCAGTGACTCTAATGTGGAATAGACTTTGTGCTAATCCTGAATATCCAGGTCATGTCAAACTCAAGGCGAACATCTTTATCAAATGTTGTGCAATGTTCATGTTTGTCGTATCTTTTGATGATATTCTTTTAACAATACGATGACCGAAGCGAAGTATTCCTGCAACCTTGAACCTAACAATATGCGAGCCATGTACAGATCCTTATTGCTCAGAACACTTACAGATTGGAGAAAGGGTAACCTCCTGCTAAGATATACAAAGTTGCAGAAGATCCTATCTTCCACATTCAGTATGAAAATATCAAGAACACAAACTTTGTTAGGGCATTCACTGCATCAGCAAATTCCCTTCAATCTAATTCAGCTGTTCAGGAATACTCTGACTCATGATGCAAAGACAGGGTTTATAGTCTTTCAACTGACTGAAAAAGGTTTCTCTGAGTGCTGATCTTTACGGAAGGCCTTAGAGAAACACTCCAGCATGACATCATCCCGTCCCTCAAACAGACTTAGCTCTTGGAATTAGGTCTAAATCTATCCAGCTTAACTGAAGAGATGAAGAAGAAGCTAGCTTGCAAGAGAGCATCTGCAAACTACATGCAAGAATTGTGTTTGCGCTGACCAGACCCAGATCCATGCAAGACAGCGACAGACTGATCAAACTCTGGAAAAATTACATGGTCTCTTGCTGGACCAAACCCTGGAGCACATAGATTTGAATACCTCGCACAGCCTACCCGAAAGTCAAGAAACCCTGAAGCTCATAACAGATACTTATAACTTTTTGGGAGATGTCCCTAATGGGGAGATGAAAATCTTTTTAGGACTTCAGATCCACCAGTCCCCAAAGGTAAAATAAAATTTTTTTATCAAACAGCCAAGGTACGCTTAAAATTCGAAAAGCAAAATATGGACAATTATCACTCCATTGTGTACCCCCCAACATTGTTTACAAAACCCCAACTAATGGAGAATTTGAGTGAGAACCCGTTAACCAATCTGAATTATCGTAGTAAAAAAAAAAAATCGGGTCATTCATGTACTTGACATCTATTAGACCACACTTATTGCAAGCAGTATGCTATTGTGCCGTTATCAAGCACGACCAACTCAAAAGCACCTCAAGGAGGTAAAAGAACTCTTTCTAAATCACCTAAAAGGGTACCATTAACATGGACTCTGGTATCCCAAAGGATTTCTGGCTTGTAACTAACAGCAAATTTCAGACGCTGACTTCATGCCGGATGCCTTGATACTCGAAAAAGCACTTCTGGAGGGATACAGTTCCTTGGTGATAAACTTGTAAGCTGATTTCCAAAGAAACAAAACTGCTCTGCAATGTCTTCACAAGCAGAGTTACGTGCGGTTTATCTGCAAGTTGTGCTCAAGAATGTGGATGAGACACAGCTTCAAGAATTATGGCTTCAACTACAACAAAATACCGTTGTATTGAGAGCGACCTCAGATCAGCCAAAAGCAATATCATGCAACCCCTTACAACATTCCCTCATACAAAGCACACCATAACTCGTATCACTTCATAAAGCGAACAAGTTGAAAATGATATTAGTTTAAATTATATTTTGTCAGAACTGAAACCAATTAGACTGATTAATTTATGAAAGCCCTTCTTAGGATAGTTTTTTTATCTGTCAAAAGGATATGGTATGAGATGTTGTGACTTCAAGCAGAACTGGAGGTTTCGACAAACATAACTCTTGATATTATATCCACAAACATCATCCTGTAAATTATATAAAGAAAAAATGGCTTAGTGTACATTTATGTGCATAACCCGAGCCTCATCGTAAAGGAAAATAGCACACGTCTCAGTGCATTTTCCCGTTAGCAACGAAAAGAGAAGTCTTTTTGGTATTGAGCTACTCTAACAAAACATTCAAAGTTTTGAGCTCATGACAATGGCTTGCAGTTATTTCTGTCTGCAACCCGCTTTTTAATCTGAGGAATGCATGTCGTCGAAAAGACAGCTGTTCCTGACAACGGGTAATTAATTTTTCCCGGGCATGGATTATTGCATATTCATGCATCATAAGAATAAGTGTACGTTTTAGTGCATTTATTTGTCAAAATAAGAGAAATCTTATTCAATTGGGAAAAAGTTGTCTCACAATGAATCAATATTACAGTAATCACGAAAAGATTATCAAAATAATTCGACCTCTCGTAAATAAAAAAAAAAAACCCCCAAAAAAAAAAAAATGCCTACATCTCTTTAAATGAAAACGGGTCATCATTTTGAGGGGAGAAAGTGCCAAATAATCTTTTAAACGTCTGCAAAATAAGTCAAGTATTAAACAGTTGAAGTATATTGATAATGACAGATAACAATTTTTAAAGGGAGTTTAATACATATTAACTACAAATTTTAGCCTTAGATGTCCAATTGCGTCAAACTTTTAGGGACATATTGCAAATAGAAGACTTAGTGAATTCAGCTTTAAAACTACATACGACTAATATTGCCAACGCGTCCATAGTTTGTAAAAAGACTATAGGAATGTTGGAAATTCTTTCGTAGTTAAGAAAAACTCATGTAAACTGATATCTCAACGGGAAAGATTTAAGTTATTAATTCTGCGAACACGATCTCAAACATGTGTGCATATAAGATTTTTCTGATTCTGAGGTATCGAAAACATCAAGGGGAAGGAGTAAATACACTGAAAGGTACAACAACTACACGTGATAGAATCCATAGCCTTATTTAATTGAAGGCCATTCCGGGAAGACAAATGTCTTTATCGCAGAGAAAATCAGTGTTTTATCTGTTACTTTCGTCGCCTATTCCAACCACATAGAGAAGAGATATCATCATGTCATTATGTATCATCCAGTTAGAAGATACCAGGGAAATGTTGTTGTCAGAAGATTGATCAGAGCGTGAGAATATTGGTTACTGATCAATTAATGCTTCCTTTAACAGGTCAAATCACCAAGCGTGTTTTTAAAAGGAGTAGAATATTTTGATCCAAAGAGGCACAAATTGTATGATCAGTATGATAATTCCTCTAGTTCTCAGTATCCGATAGAAAGAAAAGTGGTACATATGGGAACTTAGTTTCTTAGGTGTTATCAGTTTCGTCTACTGAGATGGAATAATTGAGATTATCCTGGACTGTAGTTTGTCTTGTTGTTTCAAATTCATATCATCAATATCAGTTTAATGAAGAAAATTTACAACCGGACTTAAAGCTCTCACTGCATCAGCTGATGTTCCTTCTAGCGTTACAGAGACAACTGATACAACATCAACACTTCAACCACCACGACCTCCACTACAAACCTACAGTTCATCGAGATATTTGGTAGAAAGATAAAGATCTGAAGAAACTTCAGAAATCTCGATTGCTTCATTAGTGGAAGGCTCAGAGATATTGGCTACTGTCTAATCAAGAGAAGTGAATGATTGTATCATTCCAGCATTAAGGTCAATATCATCGGTAATGAAACATACATCTCGTACATTAGATGTTATGTGTCAGTCTATGAATTTTTCATGAGTTTTTCATTAAACTTAAAAAACCAGGTTTTTGAGTTTAACGAAAAAATCTTTCAAAATTATCATATCTGACACTAACACATACCCTCAACGATTGAGGGGGAGCATTAATATGTTCCAAACACGGCTTGTGAATAATAGGCAAACTTTTCTCCCAATTTTATAACATATTTAAATCAAGTGATATCCAAAATGTCAAAGGGTTTGAAATTTTTGATAAGGGGAGAAAATGTGATTAAAATATGTAATGTGATCATATTACTCAAGTGTATTCTCCACCATCATGTGCTAAACAGTTTCGAATACCGATGCACATGTTGAGGGGGAGCTTTTCTGAAATGCAAAAACAATCGGGTACTAAACACTTTGATAGTTATATCATAAGTACCTGATTGAGTTTTTCAACAGTGATTTTATGGCAAGGTGAACTGTACCAAAAGACTGACCATGTATTTACTTTTATCGAAGTTATAAGGATGGTAAGGTTAGGTACTCGTTCCTATGATCCTGCCAGAACCGGAGGGATCTACCCAGGGACAATCCACTAGTTAGTACAGAAGTCCTTAGGTATGATTAAAAGGAGTAAATGTGAGAACAAGGGAATAGTGCCGACTGAGATGGAGCTAGTACTGGAATATACCCAACAAGGTGCTAGTCATGAAGTCTCGGTAAGCACTGGAGGGGTTGAAGAATGAAAAAGAATTGTACGGATAAAGGGTGTAAAGAAAGAAGCCCTCCATACTCTTAGGCAGAAACCGGGTCAATACATATGCTGTCAAAATCACTAAAATGATTGCTGACATTGAAGTGACATCATGGACCCAGTGATGCAATGCACAACCCTCCCAAGCCACTCAGAATCTCTCAAAAGATTTCTGTTTCATTTCTCACGGAGACTAAACATGTAATCTACTGACTCACTCACTCCGAGTAAGTCGGTATTGAAAAGGTGGCAGTCAGCTCCAGCCTCCGATCACTAAAATCAAAACGCACTTTTGAGTCTAGAGCCAAGAGATCATCAATTAATCTCGTTAGGACAATTCCAATTTACTTGTTATTCACACACTGTGATTACAAGTTTTATCATAAGAGTCCTACGCATTATCCTTGTGATTTTGCCAGAACATCCGAGTGATACGTAAGTATTCACAGTGAAGATGGAAATCCTGCTTGAGCCAACTTCAAACAAGCTCATGGTAGGTGACTTGTGAGATCCTTAATGGATCAAACTTGTGAAAACTGGAAAACAACAACGGTGCGATTCTACATGAATCAAACTTGTTCCAGTATACGAATTGACGGTTATTGGACTTTGGAAAACAAATAAAACTTTCGATGTGTTACAAAACTCTTTTGCAAAGTATCGCATCGATTGTTTTTACAAACCAATTTTCTCTTTATTGCTAACTGTTTTATTACAGGAACATTTAAAGATGGAGATGGAGATACCGTGTTCCAACAAAATCAAGTTCATAACCGCGTGCTCATTCTCAAACGACTCATTCGAAGATATCATGAAAGCTCAAGTATCTGTTATTAAAGCTTCCGCAACTCTGAATATTCAAGCTTTCAAGATCAAGAAAAGTGTGAGCATATCATTCCGAATGACACAAGTTCACAAGATGGCAAAAGATCACATGATGATGATTAGAGATTATGATTGGATGATGATCTCAAAGAAGCTCAAAGATCACATACAAGTCAAGCTAAAGCCTAAAAGTCTAAAGTTTACTGCTTCAGATTCACAAGATACAAATCAATGAAATCAAACGTTTACGAGCTATACATAAGATCAATCTGAAGATTGAAGAGCTTAAGTTTAGTATTTTCAGGGGTGACCTCCCTTAGGGGGAGATTGTTAGATATTAGAAAAAGACTCGGTCACCCCATGTATTTTACTGTTCAATATAGCTCGTAGTTTAATAGGTAAACGTATGACTTTCGGTATTGAACCGGGTACTAATACCCGGTGTATTGTAAGAACTATAAATACCTCTTCCAACTTTGGAAGAGGTAAGCATCTAGTCATTTTACACACACTCTTAGTGTGTTTTCCTTTTCTCTCTCAACTATTCTCTCTCTCTAACTTTCTCTCTCTAGATCTCTTTAGATCTATACATGTTTGTGTGAATTCGGGAACCTACAAACCTTCTTACAGTTTCCACACCTCATAGTACACAACCCTTCATGGTGCAACATGCACTTATTGCAGTAGGGTAGTGGCCTAGCATATCCTCTTCTTTCGTTGTTCCCAGTCGTATAAGCTCTGGCCACATTCTGCCCACTAGTATTTTGCCTCTTATACGGCGGTTGCTGTCCACGGTTATCCCTTAGGTTACTCTCCATCCTCCTCTTATTCTCAGCACTCCTTGCAGCTTAACCTTGGACCTTCTTGTCCATCAATTGGTTAGCAATGCGTATAGCATCCTGGAGTCTGGATGGATTCGCAGCAATCACATTCCCTTGAATGTTGTCCGGTAAACCTCCAATAAACCTTTCCACCCTGTCTACTTCATCAGGGACCATTCTAGTACATAACAAAATCAACTCCTGAAACCTTTGAGTGTAAGGAGTCAGGTCGTTTCCTTTCACGGTCAGATTCCACAATTTAGTCTCCATCTTTTGGATTTCATTCCTTGGACAGTACACTTTTGTCATCAACTTCATCAGTCCAGCCCGATTCATGGCATATGCAGCCTCAACACCAATTGTTCTCTTATGAGAGTTCCACCAAGTTAAAGCACTGTCCTGCAGTGTGCATGTAGCATATTTCACTTGATACTTCGGTGGATAATTACTGATATTGAACACAGTTTCCATCTTCTCGAACCAACGAGTCAATCCGACAACGCCTTCGGTTCTTGAGAAATTATGTGGCTTGCACTTCAAGAAGTCTTGGAAAGTGCACTCTCTAGCCACTAGCATGAAACCTCCATAGTTCATACCATGATTCCTATTTCTGTGTCCATTTCCCATATTTCCGTTTTCTCCGTTTCCTCTATTTCCATTTCCTTCGTTTCCACCATTTCCATTTCCTCCATTCTCGCCTTCTTGTTCATCCCCATTCTCATTCAGGGGTTCAAGGGTCCTTGCGGCTTTACGAGCCTCCATCTCTTCAGCTACTCGGCGGGTAACCAATTCTTCAACCTCCTCATGAGTCATGGACGCTTCAGATCGGGTGTTAGGCATCTTCCTACAACATATCAACATAACACTCGATGAGATTTCTAGGTGATGCGAGATCACTAGCAGTATTAAATAAAATTTATGGTTAATCACATGGAAAATACATAATCGAAATATATTCACGGAAATCCCATAATGCATGACGTAAAAGCGTAAGTAAATCAAATCATGAAATCATATCATAGATAAATACCAATTTCATATCATCGAACATTAGTGATTACATCACAACATTTCAAAATACAGAAAATACGAGTTCTAACACTACGGTTATCATTAAACGCTACTACTCAATGCTGCAATACTAACGAACATCTCTAAGGACGATAGCCTATGTGCTTCCTAGCACACGCCTCAAGTCTGCCAACTCTCACTTGATCATAAAATCGAAGTCGTCGTATCTGCCTCAGCTCTCTCTACATACGTGACATGTCGCGCTGGAGTCGGTCAACTCTCTGACTCTCAACACTCACGGTGTCTCTAAGCCTCCTGTTATCCCTCTCCAACTCAGCAATCCTCTCAGTCAAAGCAATAACTGCCGACTCAACCCCAATAATCCTATGTCCATGCTCTCTCTGAACTCCCTCAATAGCCTGTATACGATGGACTGGGATAGCCTGAGTGTGATCATGAAACCTCTAAACCAAATCTTCCAATGTCTCATACGTAGCCTCTACTGCTCCCTCCTAAGCAGGCTTAGGAATATCCTCTGGCATTGCAGGATGCGTAACCCTCTCAACTATGACCTTAACCGGGCCTCTCACACCCGTCTTTGTCTCATCTCGATCAACAGCCTCAACTATAACTCTAGCATCAATCCCTCTATCCCTAAAAGCATCTGTGTAAGAAAAACACTCGTCAATCTCTGCCTGAATCTCTGGATCAATATCCTGCTCTAAATAAGGCTCATCACTAACTCTGACAATAGCATCATCCCTCAAACTAATCTCTCTAGGATCAACTTCTACATCTGCCAGATAATTAAAATCCTTAACTCTCTTAGTCGATGGTATCAAATCAGCATGAACAGAAGATAAAGCTCCGGATACAGGTGATAATGCAGGTACAGATGTCATAGGGGACCTACGTCTCTTGCGAGATGGCCCCGCATAAGTACTCGGTAAATTAGGTGAAGAATGATCTGACAATGAGTGTCTCGAAGAAGGATCAGATGAAGCATCCGAATGAAAATCTGATTATGCCTCTGATGACGAATCTGAAGAAGAATGATCGGCAGAATGTCTCACAGCAAGATGATGAGTAGGTAACGGTCCAACCCTCTTCCTCACAGTCATCATGTGTATCGGTCTATTAAGATGGTAGCGGTACGGTCGACCATGGGGAATAGGCTGTCCATGTGATAGAATCATAACCCGACGACGAGGTATGATAGGTGATCTCTAGGTAGAAGCTGTAATCTTAGTAAAAGGCGTACCATGGGTAGGTGATGGTGGTGTATCTGGTGTATCACTGTCTGTGGTGTCATCATCCGATGATAAAAATGGTGAGGTAGCTGGTAATGGTGGTATATGGTCTGATGATAGATCCTCAGATGGATCAGACTCTGAATCAGATGCAAGTGAGTAATCAGGAGAAGCTGGTGTATAGTCTGGGGATGGTGGTATAGTAGGTGCTATGATAGGTGTCTCTGTGGGTATCACTGGTGTGTCAGTCTGAGTAGTGGGTGGAGTAATCACTGGTGTGGTGTTAGGAATAGTAGTAGGGATAGTACCGAACAAGATCACTCATCCAGCAGGTGTCCCCACGCTATCCTCTGATGAATCCGAAGAAATCGAGATAACTGAAATAGCCATAACCTGCACAAGCAAAGTTCATATAAATCATCTTTATATCAACCATGCATGATGCAAAAATATGAATGGGTGAATGGGTAACTGGATGAATGCAAAATGAATGAATGAATGAGTCATCGAGCACGTCATGATAGGATGAAATAAGAAATACTTAGAAATATTAGATATACTTAGTATTTAATACGTATATATTATTTACGTAGTACTTAGTTATGTATACGTACTATGTAAGGATCAGTAAGCACAAAATCATGTAGGATCGCATATTGGTTAAGTCCAGACCTAGTTTAATACTACCTGGTTCTCTATAACCTTGGCTCTTGATACCAATCTTCACACACCCAACGGGGCCACCGTGGAAACGGAATACGTTCGAAGGTGACTTTATTGAGCATCTCAAGTACAAAGCATAAAGAACGACCTCTAAGGGTACGTTTTGAAAAATAAACACCGTTGCAAAGTTTTAAAATAATAATAATAAGTTTTACATCGATTAAATTTAAAAGATTCAAAGTTAAAATGCGGAAGCTTAAATAAGTTCAACAACGGTATTTAAAGACATAGATAAATCTCTGGTAAACCGGTACAGGCAAATAGACTTCACATAAGTCAAGCAACAGCATCCATGCTAAGCACCTGAGAAAAACATGCTTAAAAAACGTCAACATAAAGTTGTAGAGGTGAAATTCATAGTTTAAGGTTCAAACGTTGTTATAGTGGACCACAAGATATCAAAACGTATGCGACAGTTATAACAGATACAACTTCACATAAAAAGTATTTACGTTGCACTAAGTTCATGACACTGAAGCTAATTACGCAAGATAGCATGTACATTGCTATAAGTATTTGTTTTGGCCCTATGCCAGGTGTCCACCAAAGCAACACTATCCATACGACATGACATATATCCTTTAATCGGGTGCCCCGTGGGTAGTGAGCGTTACTCACCCGGATAGGGATAATTAGTCCCAATAGATCTATTTATTCATTCGCGCTCCCTCGACCGGTCCTCCAGTCAAGAGATTGACAGTTCATGATAGTTTGGGCAGTAGTGGTCTAAAAGCTACTTAGGCAACACGTAAACAAGGGAAAATCTCACGTAAAGTACTTGTGTCCAGTTTTAAAAACAAGCAATGTTTCTCACCCAAGTTATAAAACATTTTATCAAAACGTAGTAAAAGAGTGGGCTAAGAACTACCTTATACGTGGTATGGATCACAAGGAAATCATCAAGTGAAAATGAATCTCACGGTTCTAGCGACAACCTATCATATAGTCGTCGTTTAAGAATGATGTACAACGAATAACGCTTAACGCAAGAACTGATCATCCGAGCACGAGTAGACACGGCGTATCCCTTTTTAAAACGTACTTTCGAAAGTTATAAGTTTTGACAAGTCTCGACGTTTTGAAACATCTTCGAAAATATTTCGTCTTTTAGTGTATTTCGTCTTTTAGTGTATTTCATCTTTTAGTGCATTTCGTCTTTTAGTGTATTTCGTCTTTTAGTGCATTTCATCTTTTAGTGTATTTCGTCTTTTAGTGTATTTCGTCTTTTAGTGTATTTCGTCTTTTAGTGTATTTCGTCTTTTAGTGTATTTCGTCTTTTAGTGCATTCACCTTAGGCCCGACAGATAAATAAACAATCAACGTTGACTCAATAACTAAAAATGTTGACCTAAACTCGACACTTACGTTTTTCTACATTTTATCATAAGTTTGATAATAAAAGTATATTTTCGACGCTTTTATAAAGTTTACGAAATTTCGGCATGACCTTTCTAAAAATATCGACTTTCCATTTTTATCAACCTCGACTCGTGAAACTATCTATTTTACAAAGTACATCTTTTATTGACTCGAAAGTATATCCGATCTATTTTCGACAACACCTCAAATATCGCAACAAATCCGTCCTAAACCTAAACCTCTTCGACATTCAACTTACGCTTACAACAAATCCAACATCTACTTAATCTCTTCGCCAACGATATTTAACTCAACATACGATAAATCTTTAAATAATCGATATAGCCGTAATAATAGCAATATATATATCAACATAGTCACAATGAACTTTTAAATGCAAAAGTACAACTACTTTTTATTTTCTTCCATTTATAAACAAAATATTAAACTTTGAGACTTGTAGTTTTATAGAAAACTAGATAATGATTTTCACAACGATCCGCTTTGTACACCTTGTTCGGGATGATCATACGAATGCAAAAGTACAACTTATTTATGAAAAGTAAAGATGACTTACAAAGAAACACGACGAAAGGTGGATTAGAAATCAAAAACAACCCAAACGTTGTTTTACAAATTACCCGGATGAACTAACAATCAACACGAACAATATATCTTCGAGTGGATGATCAAAGATTAAAAACAAATAGGTTTGTATGTGCTTGGTGTTTCGGCAAAGAGAGGGAAAAGAAAGAAAGAAATAGTAGTGTGTGTTATGAATGAATAAATGGATATGATATAGATTATATACCAAAATGTTTACTTCAAACACTACTAGTGTGTGTGTGTGTGTGTACCGAAATCAAGATAAAGAGCCCATAGGGGACCAAAATGATCCTCAAATGAGAGCTTAGCAAGGACATGGTGTAAGCCATTTTGTAGGAGGTTGGTTTGACTTGTTAACTTGTAGCAAAATTCAAAAATAATGAATCCTATGTATGTATATGTGTGTGACCGGTTGGAGTATGGCAAAAAGGGGGGCCAAAATAATTTCTCACATTCTAGGATCACTAGTGCTCTTTTGTGAATTAATTTCAAAGGTATAGCATGCACATGCATATGTATAGATTAAAAACGCGCATCACGTGACAATGAATCAGGTAACGACATCACAAAAAATTAAGAAATTTTAAATATTGCTTTAAAACATAAAAACGTGGCTATTGCCAAAATACTACAACTTTGGTGTCCCGGTTCGCCCCCGGAGACGATTCTCAGATAATAACGAAACAATTTCCCGGTTAAACGGTAAAGCTAAACGAAACATTTAAAAATTTAAATTATTACACGGAAACGGCTAACTTACTAAACAGAAATTCTCGGGTTGTCACATTCTTTCCCCATTAAAGAAGCTTTGTCCTCAAAGCTTAGGACGCAACCTCTGCAGCGGGTGCAGAGTTGGTGAAAAGGTGCGGGTATTTCTTTTGCATTTGGTCTTCACGCTCCCAGGTGAACTCAGGACCTCTCCTGGAGTTCCAGCGCACTTTGACAATCGGAATACGACTCTGCTTCAGACGCTTGACCTCACGGTCCATAATCTCGACAGGTTCTTCAATGAAATTCAATTTGTCGTCAACTTGGATCTCATCCAATGGTATAGCAAGCGGTTCATCAGCCATGCATTTCTTCAATTTCGAGACGTGAAACGTACTATGAACTCTACTCAACTTCTCTGGAAGTTCTAGACGATAGGCAACGGTTCCTACTTTGGCAATGATCTTAAAAGGTCCAATATAACGAGGGTTCAGCTTTCCCCGTTTGCCAAAACGTATCACTCCTTTCCAAGGAGACACTTTCAACATGACCTTATCTCCTACTTGAAACTCAAGAGGTTTTCGTCTTACATCGGTATAGATCTTTTGACGATCATGGGCGGCTTGGATATGGCTCTTGATTTGAACTATTCTCTCGGTTGTCTCGTAGATGATCTCTTAGCCAGTGAGCTGACTGTCCCCAACTTCAGACTAGCAGATGGGTGATCGACACTTACGCCCATACAACGCCTCAAACAGAGCAGCCTTAATGCTGGTATGGTAACTGTTGTTATACAAAAATTCTACCAGCAGTAAGTGTTTATCCCAACCTTTTCCAAAGTCGAGTACACAGGCACGTAACATATCCTCTAACGTTTGAATGGTTCTCTCACTCTGACTATCGGTCTCTGGATGGTAGGCTGTGCTCCAATCGAGTACCTAATGCTTTATGTAGAGACTTCTAAAAATGTGAAATAAATTTCCCATCGCGATCAGAGATGATCGGAACCGGCACTCCATGCTTTGAGACTACTTCCTTCAAGTATTGTCTCGTCAATTTTTCTAACGTTTCATCTTCTCTCATAGGCAAGAAATGAGCAGATTTAGTCAGACGATCAACGATTACCCAAATCGTGTCTTGCCCAGCCGTTGTCCTCGGCAGTTTAGTCACAAAGTCCATTGTTATGTTCACCCATTTCCATTATGGGATCTCCGGTTGAACCAACAAACCAGATGGTTTCTGATATTCTATCTTAACTTTTGCACATGTTAAACACTTGCTGACATAAGTGGCAATTTCTGCTTTCATGTTAGGCCACCAATATAACTTCTTCAAGTCCTGATACATCTTATCCGATCCAGGGTGGATGGAATACTTCGACTTATGCGACTCATGCATAATCAAGACCCTTAAATCACCAAGACACGGAATCCAACTTCGATTGTTTAGTCAAGAATTTAAAGACTATCTAAAGGCTTATGGAATTGTTCAACAGCTTACACCTCCTTACACGCCACAACATAATGGTGTGTCTGAGAGGCGTAATCGTACCTTGTTAAATATGGTTCGATCAATGATGAGTCATACAACTTTGCCGTTATCCTTTTGGATTATGCTCTAGAGTCTGTTGCACGCATTCTCAATATGGTTCCAACCAAGAAGGTAGACAAGACTCCGTATGAACTATGGCATGGAAAAGTTCCTAACTTGTCTTACTTAAAGGTCTGGGGATGTGAGGCACATGTGAAACGTCACACGCCTGATAAACTTCAACAAAGATCTGTTAAGTGTATCTTCGTAGGATACCCTAAGGAAACTATGGGTTACTATTTCTACTACCCACCTGAAAACAAAATAGTTGTTGAGAGGTATGCAGATTTCTTGGAAAAGGATTTCATACTTCAAAAAGAGAGTGGGAGAAACGTAGAATTAGATGATGAAGATATTTTACCTTCTGAAAACACTAGCGAACATCCTATTGAGGAAGAAAGTCTTGCCCCGATTGTCTCTCAAGAAGAGGATGTTGTTCCCGTTCGTAGATCTGTAAGGACACATAAAGCTCCTAATCGATTGTGTCTAAATGTAGAGATCGATCCAGATCGACTGTCCTTCAATATTGAAGTTGAAGAGCACAGTTTAGGGGATCTTAATGAACCTGCTAATTATAAAGCAGCTTTATCGGACCCTGAATTCGAAAAGTGGCTTGTTGCTATGAACGAGGAAATGCAATCCATGAATGATAATAAAGTCTGGAAACTTGTAGTGCTTCCACCAAATGCAAAAGTTGTTAAAAGTAAGTGGATCTACAAGAAGAAGACAGATATGGATGGCAAGGTATACATTTATAAAGCTCGACTTGTTGCAAAGGGTTTCACTCAAACTTATGGTGTTGACTATGAGGAAACATTTTCACCTGTTGCCGACATAAGAGCTATTAGAATTCTCATAGCTATAGCGGCGTACTATGACTATGAGATTTGGCAAATGGACGTTAAAACCGCGTTCTTGAATGGTTTCTTAGAAGAAGAAATCTATATGGAACAACCTGAAGGTTTTATTGATCCTAATCATCCCAGTAAAGTATGTAAGCTTCAAAGATCCATTTATGGACTTAAGCAAGCATCTAGGAGCTGGAATAAGAGATTTGATGAGGAAATCAAAAAGTTTGGTTTTCATCAAAATCTTGATGAGCCATGTGTATATCAAAAGGCTAGTGGGAGTAACGTTATTTTCCTAATCTTATATGTTGATGACATCGAAAAGAACCATCTTTCTTCTTGACAAACAAAACCGGTGCTCCCCAGGGTGAGGAACTCGGCCTTATAAATCCTCTGTCAGAAAGTTCTTGCTATCTGAGTTGACATCTCTTGCATTCGGTGGTGCTAATCGATACGGTGCCTCGTGTACAGGGATGCAGCAACAGGGACTAAGGTCGTTTTGAAATTCAACTTGTCGAGCAGGCGGTAACCCAGGCAAATCTTCTGGAAAGACTTCTGGAAATTCCCGTACGATTGGCACATCCTTAAGTCGTCTCTCCTCCGACTTATCCTCAGCTTTCTTGGTCGTAACTTGTGCCAGATAAACTTGACATCCTTTCTTAATATACTTTTGGGTCTTCGTGCACGATATGATATTCAACTTACTTCTACTGTCGCAACTATCACCTCGGATTATCAACACCTCGTTTCCATAAGGAACACGAACAACATCTTTCTTTTTTTTTTTCTTTTTTTTTATCAAAACGACAACGGTGGATATTTCGCAACCAATCCATACCAATGTGACGTCTAATCGACAAGCTCTACGGGCATTAGTTCTATGTCGAACGGATGACCTAATAATCCTAACATGCAACCTCTAAGAACGATATTTGTTATGAATTCTTTCCATCGGCAGTTCTACGATAACTAGTGTTAAGTGGTTGTGTACATCAGCAAAGTACTACTGGTAAGTCGCACAAAATCTCTATCGGCCACCGATCGAATAACATAGAAGCATAACAGTTATTGAGAAGAAACGTACCCGTGACAACGTTGGAATCAGGGTTTGTTCCTCCTCCACCAATGACGTAAGCTCTCGCCGTAGTTTCATTACCTCTAGTCTGGTTTCCAGTCTTGTTTCCATTCTTGTTTCTTGTCTGGTTTCCACGGTTCTGATTTCTCATCTTAGGGCAATCCTTCCTGAAATGTCCTGGTCTTCCACACTCATAACAAATAATACCCTGCTGATTCCCAACTGGAGCCCTCTGAGTGTTTGGAGCAATAGCAGTCCTACAATCCCTAGTAGCTGATGTTCCAACCTTTACAAGTTTCCACTACTATTAGTACACAAACCACATTCATGGTTGCATCTACATTTATTGAGTTGGTAGTGGCCTAGCATATCCCTTTCTTTCATTGTTCCCAGCTGTATAAGCTCTGGCCACATTCGGGCCACTAGTATTTTGTCTTTTGAACGGCGGTTGTTGTCCATGGTTATCCCTTAGGTTACTTTCCATCCTTCTCTTATTCTCAGCACTCCTTGCAGCATAACCCTGGACCTTCTTGTCCATCAGTTGGTTAGCAATGCGTATAGCATCCTGGAGTCTGGCTGGATTCGCAGCAATCACATTCCCTTGAATGTTGTCCGGTAAACCTCCAATAAACCTTTCCACTCTGTCATCTTCATCAGGGACCATTCTAGACACAACAAAATCAACTCCTGAAACCTTTAAGTGTAAGCAGTCAAGTCGTTTCCTTTCACGGTCAAATTCACAAACAAATTCATGTCTCAATCTCTGGATGTCTTACTTGGACAGTTACACTCTGTCATCAACTTCATTAGTTCAACCATTCATGAGTATGCCGCTCAAACACAATGGTTCTCTTATGAGAGTTCCACAGGTCAAAGCATGTCCTGCAGTGTGCCATGTAGCATATTTCACTTGATTATTCGGTGGACAATTATTGATATTACAACACAAGTCTCTATCTTCTCAAAACAGCGAGTCAATCCGACAACGCCACTTCGTTCCTAAGAAATTATGCGGACTGCACATCATGAAGTCTTGGAAAGTGCACTCTCTAGCCACTGGCATGAAACCTCCATAGTTCATACCATGATTCCCATTTCTGTTTCCATTTCCGTTTCCTCCATTCCCTCAATTTCCATTCCTCCATTTCCATTTCCTCCGTTCTCGCCTTTCTTGTTCTTCCACATTCTTCATTCAGGGTTCAAGGGTCATCTTGCGGCTTACGAGCCTCTATTTCTTCAGATACTCGGCGGGGTAACAATTCTTCAAACTCTCAACGAGTCATTGAGCTCCAGATCGGTGTTGGACATCTTCCTACAAACAAACATATATGCTTGGTAAAGATTTCATAGGTAATGCGAGATTTACCTAAGGCGTTACATAAATTTATGGTATATTCACATAAGAAAATACCGATCAAAAATAATATTCACGGAAGTCCATTAATGCATGCGCAAGTGCATAAGCAAATCAGTCATGGACTCATATCATGGATAAATACCACATATTCTATTCTTAACACATAAGTGATTACATCACAACGTTTCAAAATACAGAAAATACGAGTTCTAACACTACGGTCATCACAAAATGCTGCAATACTAACGAACATCTCTAAGAACGGTAGCCCATGTGCTTCCTAGCACAGTCTCCAAGTCTGCCAACTCTCACTCGATCATAAAATCGAAGTCATCGCATCTGCCTCAACTCTCTCTACATACGTGACATGCCGCGCTGGAGTCGGTCAACTCTCTGATCTCAATACTCATGTGCCTCATAAAGCCTCCTGTTATCCTCTCCAACTCAGCTATCTCTCTGTCAAGCAATAACTGCGACTACAACCCCAACCATCCTGTGTGTCCTTGCTTCTATGAACACCCTCATAGTCTGTATACTGATGGACTAGGATAGTCTGAGTGTGATCATGGGAACCTCTGAAAACCAAATCCTCCCAAAGTCTCATACGTTGCCTTACTGCCTCCCCCTGAGAGGCTCTGGAATAATCCTCTGGTGCATCAAGGATGCGTACCACTCTTAACTTATGACTCAACCGGGCTTACACCCGTCTCTGTCTCATCTCGATCATCAGCCTCAACTACAACTCTAGCCTCAACCCTCTATCTAGGTGCATCTGCGTAAGCAAAATACTCGTCAATTTCCTGCTGGAATTCTGATCACTATCCTGCTCTAAATTGAGGCTCTCACTAAACCCCCCCCCTGACAATAGCATCATCCCTCAAACTAGTCTCTCTAGGATTAACCTCTACATCTGTCGAATAACCAGAATCCCTAACTCTCTTAGGCGATGGTATCAAATCAGCATGGACAGGAGATAAAGCTCCGGATACAGGTGATAATGCAGGTACAGATGTCATTGGGGACCTACGTCTCTTGCGAGATGGCCCCGCAGAAGTACTTAGTAAATCTGGTGAAGAATGATCTGACAATGGGTGTCTCGAAGAAGGATCAGATGAAGCATCCGAATGAAAATCTGATGATGCCTCTGATGATGAAAGAGTTGCACCCCCAACAAATATGCAAGTATATAATCATCAACCATATCACCAACAAAATAACTGGTACCATATAGGGACTTCAAATCCATTTGGAGATCTTTGTGATCATTCTCAAAGTCGTACAACATCAAATAGCCGAAATCTTGGATTAATCTAGAACAACTTTTGCTAGCTTACATACTCGAAAAACCAAACATACACTCCCTTGTAATCTAATGGATGTGCTAAATATGAAATTGGGACAAATAACTATCAGAATCTCTGGAATTAGGAAGTAATAGTCAATTAGCTCGCCATTTTTAGATTGTTGTTAGATATAGTTTGGGAAATTTGCAAAACTGACATATAAAATACATTTATTTCTAATTTGACTCAACACTTTGACATATTGCTAAAATTAGGACATATTTATGTGAACTACCTATATTGCACTTTCGTAATATTAGTCATTCCTCTTCATCTTTTTGGCAAATTTCTTCTTCGCTTTTAACCATACAAATCTTCAAAGTAGTTCAGAAAATTGCTCGTTAAATTCTCTATATTTTGACGTCCATTTCGTTCAATTCTGAAGGTTTCTGGCAGGTTCGGTATTACTATTCTCAACTCGACAATAAGACCATGTGATATTGTGATAGTTTACGGTTCATTACGAAATCCTTTTTTTGGAAATGATTATTTGTATGTATCCCTCAAACCTTTGTATCACATTAATTACAAAACTATTGTGAAGCTATTAAGAACAAGATTGGTAAAAACGAGATAATAAGTTTTTTTTCATTCAAATTTAGCCCTACTTTATGGTTCGTAATACGATCGTAGTTGATCGAACTTGTCGTTGCGCTTCGAAATAATCTTATCGATGGAAAAAAGGTTAGATTTGATAACTTATAACTAGCTGGAGAAGCTAGAAACGTAGCTGGTGACAACAAACATTTAACAGACAAAACATATGTATTTAATATAGGGCATATTAAAATAAACAAGGCTAAGGGTAATATTGACATTTAAAAAAAGTCACAATTTTAGCAATGTGATACTAAGATGAGTAAGTTGAAAATAATTGTCATTTTGATTCATAGTTTTACAGTTTTTTTTATATTTATTTGTTATCTTACAAAAAAACGTAAGATATAGCTAATACCTTTCAAGTTTTCAACATTTGTATTTGACTATATGTAATTTAACTAATTTTCTTTCTCCTAGTAATTTGTTAGGATTCTTAATCAACCAACCTATAAATAAAATATAACGTTAATTTTCTATAGATGCATGTGTTCAAGGAAAGTCATATACATTTGTATTATTTGTTAATTATACCTCTCACAATGCGTGGCACATTGTATAAAACCATGGGCTGTCCCAAAACGCATGTGACCAAAGTCTGCTTTCCTTCTACGTTCAAAACTCTACTTTTCATCTACCAAGTCTAATAGCACACAAGATTATAATGATTAATAAACCCCAAGAATCACATAGTGGTAAATTATTCCCCATAATTAAAATTGACTATCTTGAAATAAAAAATTACACATATTTTTACTAACAATGCAAGCCATTCTATATTTACATTATATAGAAAATGAAACGTCAGAAACGATCACAAGAATTACCTTTATTAAACCGACTATGATTCAAAAAATAACCTTCCCCAATTAGCCTAATAATTCAATTTTTTGTTGAACCGGATTTATCCGGTTTGATAAATTTGGCCGGGTCACGACTTCTTTTTTAAATCTAACAAAAAACTTTTTTTCCATAATTTTTTTTAAATTTAATTGACATTATAAAGTGGTGATGACTAATGTTAGTTATAATATAGTTAAAACTAACTTAAAACAACAACTAATATTATCTTATTATAGTCTATTATAATTTTGAATCATAAGTTAATTGTTTTTGCAAATCTTTGTTATAATTTTGTAAATATATAACCTAAAAACTAAAGCTAATAAGTAAAAACTCAATATATTTCATCGACTTAATTGAATATATAATAAATTATGTGATTATACAACACTAAATATTAAATATATGAAAAAAATTACATATGTATAGAACCGGTTTGACCCGACGGTCAAACCGGTGACTGAGTGAACCGGCTACTAAACCGATTCAATTATAAAACCGCATTTTAAAACATTGAAACAACCAAAACGTTATAGATTTATTCAACGAGGATGGAAGCCCGCAATTCGCTGCGGGACATTTAGCTACAACGCATGTAAGAAATTTAAAACATAAATCCGGAATTCTTGCAACAATCTAACGATACAAAAAAATCTGTTATTCCATAAGCTACGACGTTTTACACAACTTAAGAGAATTGTCATATGAAACTTAAAGAGGCAAGATAACTCAATTTTGGAATATACAGCCAAGCTTTGAAACAAGATTTCAACTGCAGCACCGTAGAAAAATGAGAACTTCTCGCTCAAAATTTCAGCCAAAAGAGTGAAGCACTTCCAGGTTACCTCTCTCACTCACCGGTCGTAGTTTTACAAAGTTCAAGGTTGGTATCGATTTCAAGTAAAACGAATCTTTACCTGAACTATGGTTGCAGGTTTGTTCCTTCTTACGCGCCTTAATTCATCTGGTGTTGCTGCCATTGCCATGGTTGCAGCTTTGTTCCTTCTTACGCGCCTTAACTCATATGTTGTTGCTGCCATTGATCGCGCATTTTAATTAGCAACGTAGATTTTTGTAGAAACTTGTATGATGTGCTTAATATGCCGTTTTGTGGCAGATCTTTCATGTGTTGCACCTGGAACCCGAACGAAACCTACATATAAAACCATAAAATTAGCCCAACCTACAGTTTCTTGATGTCTCATACCTGCAATACCACAATCCTATATTCATCACTTTCAATTCCAGAATGCACCAAGAAACATTTTTTTTAAACATTTAAAAACCAATATCAGTTAAGTGTAAGAAGGAAAAACAAAGTAACACGTTAAGCATACCTTTTTTTTAAAAGCATACATTTTTTCAGGAAATATGAAGCAAAAAATATCAGTTAAGTGATAGCACGATCTTGTTTTTGTTGCAACTTTACTAATAGGTAGAAAAACAAATGAAAAACACATGCCAGACCAAAAACATAAACCGCTGCACCCTTTTTTTCTCACATAGAAGGCGCCTGCGCTTTGTACCCGGCGCCGCCCAATGACGCCAGTATATTACGAATTTGCGAGGCTCAGATCCGCAACCGCGGCGGCACCACAGAATACCTATCATGGCTACAACCATCGTGTAGACATGGCTGCCCAGCCAAGATAGAGGCAATTGTATACCATAAACACTAATGTGGAAAATTTTCATCATTGCCTTTATTTTTTCCATACCAAAGGGGCTAAATACAATCGAATAAAGGATTTTTCCAATCACAAACGTGCAAAAAGGAAAACACAGCTATATATATTACACACGCATGTAAATAAAATCTGGTATAGCAACAATACCGCCAACATATCGGGTTCGGTAAAGGTGAAGACCTAATTTCTAAAAACATAGTTCTTGGATCACATAGGAGTACGCCTTTAGAATTCCAAAGTTCACCAACCCCGATACACTGCGTGTTTCAATAATGAATTTCTCACACATGTGGCATCAAATATGTGATCCATATCGAAGCCTCCCACGCACAAAATTCTAGCAAAGGCAAAACCTCTCCTATTTATACTAAAGTTGGTGTCACCAAACACGTAATTATCTTGTTTTCATCAAAAAACATACCCACAGTCAATTCCTTTGTGGTACCTTCATAACACGAATGTATGATTGTTAGCCTTAAAATATGTCGACTTATACGGAATTACATTAGTTTATTAAGTAAGCTATGTGCAAGGACTAGAAGTGATAATAAGCATAAAGTAGGCGTATGAGTTGCTATATATTCCCCTCCTTAGTTTCAACGAGGGATGAGGATTCATTTTGTATCATAAAGAGTGTGTGTTTCTCTCTCTAAAAAACATACACACATCTTTCCCTCTCTACCCTTTTTCTCTCATTATAATAAATATGGTTATTACTTTTTCTATCCTCCTTGACCTCCTGATCGTGTTATGTTAGTGAATAATATATGTTAACAATTGGTATCAGAGTTAATCGGGGGCGTTTTGTATTTGTTGCTTGCTTATTTGAGGTGTTCGTGGGTTACACATCTTATTTCGTAGCTTATTTATAAGCTAGAAAATCACGGCTTGTATTGGGTTTGCTTATTTCAATAAAAGATTCAATATTTCTTTCTCAAAAAACATTTGTGGTCTTTTTGTTGAAATGATTTTGTGACTTATTTATGCTAAGGTTTAGGAACGTTTTCATCTTAACCGCTCCAAAAAACCATCTTCTTTAGGAACCATTTTCTTAAAAACGTTCCAAAAAGTGTTTTGAAACACTTTTGTGAAAACCGCTCCTAGAACCATAATTTTTTGGAACACTTTCTTGTAAAAATGTTCCAAAAGATGGGATTTTTGATTATTTTTTTGCTTTCTACGTGGTTTGAAAGGAGATGGACAAGGACGAATATTCATGTACTAGCAAAAAGTACTAGCGGTTTGATCAGGAAGTGGTAGCGATTTGGTAGGCAAAGTAGTGGTTTGGCAAGAGAGAGTAGCGGTTTGACCAAAAATTGAAGTCTACTTTAGCAATTTGAACATAGCGGTTTGGCTATACATTTACCAGTTTGGTTCTCGCGATTTGATATGTGTTATAGCGGTTTGTCACTACATGAGTAGCGGATTGACATCAAAGATTCTAGCGGTTCGTTTCCAAGTTTATAGCGGTTTAACCTTCATCAAGTAGCTGTTTAAGCTTACTTTAATAGCGATTTGATCCAAGGAAATGTAGCGGTTTGATAACCAATTGAGTAGCGGTTTGGTTAAAGTGGAAGTAGCGGTTTGACCATTTACCTATAAAAGTTAAATCTTTTTCACCGCTCGCCCTTATTCTACGATTATACTTTCATGACAAGTTTGACTAGACAATGTTTATCCGTTAACGAAATTTCATAACAACATTTGTCATAGTTAAACAACATTCAATCAAAACACCCAAGCAAACACAACACTTAATGCTAAAACAATCCTATACGAGATTCACTAAAATGACAAATAGCTAAGGATTTAAATTAAAATGACAAGCGATCACGAAGTTGATTTGGTATCCCTTATTTGAGATTAAAGTGGGTTTCATGAAGGCGTCTACTTATTTCATCATCGAGTCTTCCTTCTACATTCTACCCCTTTTCTTTAAACCTCCTTTATCGATTGATGACTTGCTTGAACGTATACATCTATGATTGAGACTTAGATTATCTAGTTTCCAGTAGTCGGGGTGGTTGGTTGAAGACCTGGTTAACTATCACTTAAAGGAGTTACGTTGTAGTACTCAGTGTCACACGCATATGTCGATGTGGATAATTTTAAGAGGTGTCGTACTTCTTATACTTTTGATGTTGGGTATAGGGTACTTAGAGGTTTGCTTCTACACTGTTCTTCAATCAACAATGGTGTAAACCTAAGTAACAAATTTGGAGGATTTTACTTCACTTTCAATTTTGGTATATTGGGTTTACTTCACCATGTGGTCACAACAATAACCAACAGAATACGAGATTAGTAAGTTAGCTAGAGTTTTAAAAGGTTGAGATGTGATCAACAATTGTCATGGGATATTATTGTGCTACAGAACGACAACGGTACTTCACAGTCTAAGCAAAATTTTCAAAATTCTTCAACAACGTTCATAACTTTTCAAGATTTATGCTTATGACAAGAACTTCTCGAGTATATGGACGTACCCGAAAATCATGCTTTCGAGAGTTCGCAACCATCATAGAGGAAAATCATGTACGTGGTGTGGTTTTTCGGGTCAATACAGAAGGGCTATAGGCATATAAACTATTGGTTTGGAAGATTC